>JAQGAY010002195.1:0-11302 GCA_034698085.1 Polydesmus angustus
ACATAATTTTACATGTTGTAAAAAAATGCTATTTCAATAAAAAAAAATTGCATAAAAGATGCACATAAAAGTTTAATCAAATAATGTAGAACCAGACAATTTCCGTTAAATAAGTATTAAATTGGAGTTACATAAATAGGGTTGACCAATACCACATTAATTTAAAAAATATATTTTTTAAAAACTTTTTATCCCTCTCTTTTTTTTAAAAAAAATAATAATAAAATAGAAAAAAAAAATATTACAGCTTAAAATATAGAATATATATTTAAACATAAACGTTTGATTAATTCATGTTTTTGACTGAAAAATTTAATGAATATAAATGAGGAAAACCAATTTAAAAAAAAAGCTAATTTGATGAATGCAAATCAAGGGATATTAAAATTTAACAAATAATAACAATATCGCTGGGTCAAAGGCGCAAAAACCGTTTAAGCAAAAAAAGTTTAAGCAAATTTTAAATATCTTAATATTTTGTCCAAAAAAAAAAAGAATTTATTAGCACTCGGATAAAATGGACCTCGGAAAACGCGTTTTTAAAAGATAGAACATTTAACTTTTTTATTAATTTTGTATCGTAAAATTGATGCTGCTTAATGTAAGACAAATTTTTTTTCCGATTTTTTTTTATAGTTTATAATTTGAAGATTAAAATGTTTTTTTTTTTTTAAATAAAATGTTCAATAAAAAAAAATTTGACTTACTTTATTAATTTTCAGAAATTAATGTAATTGACAATTTGTCCATAAGTAATGGACAATTTTAAAAAAAATGGCATAGAAATTTGCAACACATGGCAATGGTAAGAAATTATAATATATTGACTTAGCATTATTTCTAATTATTTTAATTGTAATAATCAAATCTAAAAAACCAAAATTATACTTCTAAACGTACAAATACACAAATAGGCCTACATAATTTACAGGAAAAAAAAAATTACGATGACATGAATAAACAAAAATTAAAGAAAACAGACATAGAATTAATTAAAAATACAAAACGTTAAAAAATTTTTATTAAAACATAAAAAATATAATAAAATATCTAAAAACCATTAAGGAAAGAAAAAACGAAGGCTAAACACATCACCCTTAAAAATATTTTTGCAATGATTAACAATAGGTGCATTCAGTTAATATTAAAAGTCACTATTAAAGACAAAAATAAAATATTGACAAAGTGTAATTTAAAGTTATTTTGCAAATGGTGACCAATTTTTAAATCAAAAATTTTTAAATTTAATACAAACAAAATAAATAGAAAACGTTACAAAAAAATTAAAGATTTTGTTAGAAATAATTTTTAATGGTATATTTCAGTTTTTTTTAAAAACCCTAGGAAAATTTATTTATCGTACCGGTATAATATTAAATTAATTATAATAGATATAAAGAAATTGCACTAAACATCACATAAAAAAAATTTTTTTTTTAGAAATTATTTATAAGTTATTAATAAAAAAAAAACATTGCACTGAACATTACATAAAATCAATTGCATATTTATTATTAAAAATTATTTAAAACAAAAGGCTTGAAATAGTGTAGAAAAATCATAAATTTAAAATTACGGACAACTTGAAATTAAATAACATAAATTATAATAAGGAAATTAATTTAAAATTCAACAAGATTTAAATTTAAATAATTAAAAAATTAATTATTCACGTATTTATTAATTATTACCGGTGTTATGGTTAGCATAGCAAAATTCAATTAAAAAATTAAATAAATATTCAAATGTAAAAAAATAAAATTATTTTAAAGAAAACCAAAAATCAAAATGCTTATACCAAGTTTGAACCCATTCAATTTATATTTAATTAAAACAAATTCCCAAAATATTTTATTAAAAGTTATTATAATTACAAATTCCCAAAAATTTATTTCTGTATATTATTTAATAAAATGCAAATATTAGAAGTAAAAGCACAAGCTACAGTATATTTAAAAATTCAATCTCTAAAAAATAAACGAATTTATTTAATGGTGCAACATATAAAATATTTTCTATATAATAAAACAAAATGTTTATTGGTACCAGACAGTAAATTCTAATGTGAACGAATTTCTTCTTTTTAAAATAAATAAATAAATAAATAGGGAAATAAGGTAAAGACATTTAGGCGCTAATTTCAGACCTATTTTATTGCGAAAATTATACACTTTAAATTGTAAAAACATTTATCATCTTTGTCGAATATAATCATTAAAATAATTAAATAAAAACGAAAAATTACAAACATTTGGGTAAATATTCATTTACTATTAAAATAATTTTATCTACAATAACCAAAAAAAAAACAGTTTAAAAAAATTATAAAAAATATTAAAATGATTGTATCCCAAATACGAGGCATATTTAACAAAGAACAAGACTGGATTTTTCTAATTTTTATTTTTTAATTTTTTTAAAAATAAATTACAGGCTCTTGTTGGTAAACATTTAAGCTATTTTTACATGCATTTGCCTTTCCGTTTTATGAAGGTTTTCAGCCGTTTTACAAGGTTTTTAAAAATCTCGGCGAAATCAATTTCCGCCGTCCAGCGCACGAGCTCATTTTTCTCTGCTGGATTTTGTATCGATTTTGTATCGACAAATGAAAACAAGGGGAATTTCCCATCAGCCAGACGGCGTTGTGTTCTTCCCTAACTTTCCTGTCTTGACACTGCCTCACTTTCACTTTTTTTTTACCTCCTGTAAGACTAAAGTGGGTGAGAAAACCATTTCAACTGACAAAGAAGACTCCAGGAAAAATTTTTTATCCAGAAAAAATTTTTTATTTAAGAAAAATTTTTTATTCAAGAAAAATTTTTTATTCAAGAAAAATTTTTTATCTAGGTAAAAATTTTTATCCAGGAAAAAATTTTTATTCAAAAAAAATTTTTTAACTAGGAAAAATTTTTTATCAAGGAAAAATTTTTTATCTAGGAAAAATTTTTTATCCAGAAAAAATTTTTTATCAAAAAAAAATTTTTTACTAAGGAAAACTTTTTATCCCAGAAAAATTTTTTATTAAAGAAAAATTTTTTATCTATGAAAAATTTTTTATCAAGGAAAACTTTTTATCCGAGAAAAATTTTTTTATTAAAAAAAAAAAAAATTTTTTATTCAGGAAAAATTTTTTATCTAGGAAAAATTTTTTATCAAGGAAAAATTTTTTAACCAAGAAAAATTTTTTATTAAGGAAAACTTTTTATTCAGGAAAAATCTTTTATCTAGAAAAAATTTTTTATCCAGGTAAAATTTTTTAATCAGGAAAAATTTTTTATCTAGGAACATTTTTTTATTTAGAAAAAAATTTTTTATCCAGGAAAAATTTTTTATCTAGGAAAAATTTTTTATCAAGGAAAATTTTTTATCTGAGAAAAATAATATAAATGCTTACAAAACCATTTGCAAAAATTATCTATAGAGTTAAATTAATAACTTAAAAATCGACTTCAAAATATCATTGAACGAAATGTTTCTAAAAAATTGATACTTCAAATTTCAAAAAAAAAAAAGCAGTTAAGCTAAATAATCGATTTTCATAAACTTTAAAAGCTTATTTACATCGTGCAGACGATGGATCGGTGGACAAAAGTTCTTGAAAATAACATATAAAAACCTAAAACTAAAACATAAACATAAATCATACTCCTAAATTAAAATTTAAATAAATTTAATATAGTGTTTTAAACTTTAAACGCAATATGTAAAATAAATTACATCTTTAGAGAAAACTTTAGAGAAACAGGCAAGCGAGAACCAGTCAATAATACTGAATAAAAACAATTAATATATCATAATTAAATACTTCTGAGCATAAATTAAAATCAAAATCCAAACTATATTCCACGTAATGAAAATGAAAAATTTAATTTTTGTACGTAAAAAGCGACTAATTTTATAAAAAAAAACTTTTATAATTATTATTATAATGAGCAGTGTGTTTCATTAAAAGATTTGTAATAAAAAGAAAGCCTAAAATACAAATAAAATAAAAAAAGTAAGATAAACAATTCTCTAAAAACCAAAAAAAACTTACACATTTAACATTAAAATTAACATCAAAAAAAGATTAATCTAGAAGTAAAATTAAAAACAAAGAAATGACAATACAGATCGAGTGGCCAATGGCTATGCTTTAATCAAAACCAACAGTTAAGAAGAAAATTAAGTAAATTTTGATTTTAATTTCATTTTTTTGTTGGTTTTTTATCTGGGTGATTTAATTTAAAAAAAAATGAATTAAAACAAAATAAAATAAATTTACAAAAGTTTTGATGAACAAGTTAACAATTAAAAGTAAACGAATCGCATTTGAATATTAAAAAAAAACCATTGAAAAGGAATTCCTGTAGCAGAAGCCAATATCATGTAAATTATTAATTAAAAAACATAGCTTAATAAATACAAGTATGTTTTATTAAAACCAAAAAAAATTAAAATATATATTTTATATAAATAAATTAATACTTTTTTTAAAATATTGGAAAATATAAAAATGCAATGAAAACAAATTAGAACAAATTATTATTGAAATATGTAAAATATTTTTAACTATAAAAACATAAATATTTATATACATTGAAATTAATTAATTCAAGATTATGCGAAAAAAAAAAATTTAAATTTTATAGAGGAAAAAAAATATGTTACAAAACTGAAAACAAAATGAAAATGACTTAATTCCTGGACAAAAACATTATAAACTTTTCCTTCTACTTATTGTTTACATAAATTAAAATAAATAACCCCAAATATTTAATTAATTAAAAACATTAGTTTCACATTTATTGAATTTGCCTTTTATTAAGAAAAACCATTTCTTTAAAAATAAAACAATAATTTATAAAAAAAAAACTAACGAAATTTTAAAAATCAGTAAAAAACTTTTTGAGGCATGTTATTAAAAACTTAAATATTTGGTCTATTTAAAATGTAAAATTAAAAATATTGTAATAAAACGATTGAAAACAATTTCATTTCAACGCACTATTCTGTTTAAGTCTTAAAACAATAATGGCTAAACATAATACTAAAATATTTTTATAAAAAAAAAAAAAAACTAAAATAAGGGTGAAAAAACATTTTAAAGTCCTATAATTGAACTGTTTTTGTTCTATCAAAGACCAAAGCGAAACACTTCTTACACTTACTATACTATTAATTAATTTAAACGGATCTGCAGATGTTTTTCATAATTAAAAAACATAAATAAATAATTGATTTTGAGAATGAACTTTGTTTTAAAAAAAATAAAAAAACAAAATTAACAGAAAATGAGGAATTCTTAGCTGAATAATGAAACAAAATGGCAAATTAATTATATTTGAAGCTTTGTAGAATTTAAATGTAAACTTTTTAATAAAAATAGTAAAATATAAAAAAATAAAAGCCATAAATAAACAAATAATTTTTAATGGTAATATAATTTTAGATTTTCTGGGCGCAATCAATATTATTGGATATTCCCTCATCGTTATTTTCTGCGTAAATAGAAACAAAAATTGAGATCTGTAACATAGGCTAATTATATTCATGAAAAAGTAAAATAATAAAGCAATTAAAGGAAAACAAATCGAGCAACCCAAATAAATTTTGCCAGAGCGACGTAATTTTAATTAATGACTCAATGAATTGATAGATAAACTGATTAAATAAATAACGTTTCATTAAAAAATAAAATATTAAATAGAATAAAAATAATTAATGAAATTAAAAATGGTCTAAACATTTTGCAAAATTTCGTTGAAACCTTTATCATTGTTTATCAATACGTTTTCCAATGCCCTTTGTCGTGCGAAAAACATTCGATATAAAACGTCAAATAAAGTCATGCATTTAAAAAATCATTATCAATTTTATGAACTCGCAAAATTTTACTCTGCTTGAGACAAATTAAAATACAACTAACATAAATATTAGAAAGTCCATGAAAATTCAATCAAATAAGTACAAGCAGACAATAACCTAAAAACAAACTCAAAGAGTGGTTGAAAATATAAGTTAGGAAAAAAGCCGTCTGCATAATCAATATTTCAAATGAAAATTTCAATTTCAGTTGTTTTTTCCAGGAAACAAAATTAAAATTGTTTTTAAAGAAAAGTGATTTTTGAATGTTTTCGTTTAGAAAAATTAATTTTTTTAAAAAAATAAATAGGCACTGGTAATAATGCATTCAGCCAGCTTGCATCAACAATAATATAAAAATTAATAAGTACATGATCAAAATAACAACGGTTAAACTGAGCTTTTCTTTAAAAAAAAAAGAGGTGAAAAATAAAATCTAAAAAAGTAACAACATAATAATGATTGGTCTTAGAAATCAATTAGGCATACATCGATTGAAATTTATTAAAATGTTAATTGAATTACACCCAAAAAATTTTTCGTAAATTAATTGTAAAACTAAATAAAGCCTCGATAATAAATTCTCAAAAACTGTAAAAAAATAAACCATTAATAAATAATTAATAAATAATTAGGCTGTATTAATGTTATTATATTCAAAATAATTAGGTAATCACTTTAAATAGACATATTTTATTTCCACCAAAAAAAAAAGTTACATGCACTCTATTCATAAAAAATTAAATAAATTTGTTATAATAAGTTAGCAATAAAATAAATCGATAATAAATGGCAAAATTTAACAAAAAATATTTGTCTGAAAGTTGAAATTAAGTTTAGATTAAAAATGTAAGTTTAATCCAAGTTGTTAAACATTTTTGTGGCTATTGAAATACCCAGTTCACCAATAATTTTTTATTCCGTAATTAAAAGTTTTAAAATAAATAATTAATGAAAAATTAAATTAACCCTTCAGTGCTCGCGTTAGCAATTATAGTAACGTCAGCAATAATTAAAAAATAAACACATGTAAAACAATTCAATAATTACATTGTATAATAAAACAAAAACAAAATTGTTAAAAGTTTTTAAAAATATATTTTTATCTTTTACAATTTTTTATAACAATATATCTTTTAATATTAGATGATGTTGATAGAACTATCATTTATGTTAAGTTTTTTTAAAACTTTATTGTTGAGATTGTCCAAAAATAGAAAAATTAAAATTAACAAAACAAAAAAAAAAAACATTACATTTGTATAATGTATAATTAAATTACTAAAATGCAAAGAGGGGAGTGTTGATAACTAATCAACTGAATATAAAATTAAAACTATTCAAAACACTTTAAAATATTTTCAAATCAGTTTTTACGTAAACAATAAAAATAAATATAATAAAATTAAAATTAAATGGAACAGTCATCGCGTTCAAAAACCTTATTATCAATACCGTTTTCCAATTATTATTATTACAATAATATTTTAAGAGTCGACATTATAATATTAATAATAAGTGATGACAAATAATAAATTCACTGAAGTACTTTAACAAAATAAATTAAAATATCAACAAAATGTGGTTAAACAGTCTAAGATGGCAACAGGAAAAAAAGACGCGACAGACGAAATAATTTTTACATTAATAATAATGTAAAGTACCGGTAATGTAATAATTTTTACAATTTTTAAATTTTTGACAAAAGATAATATAATTAATAATAATAACTTTAGATATTTTTTCTACATACACAATGTTTTTTTAAAATTAAACTTGTTTAACAATTCAGTTTAATTTGCATTTGGGATTTTGGAATATTCATATTCAAAATATTCCATTAATAAAATAAATGAACACAGCTAATACAGTAAAAAAATACATAGATCAGGCAGTCAAAAACTTTGCATAAAAAAAAATAAAATTTATAGCAACATTTACATAATGCCCCAAATTATTAAAAAAAATATTTTTAATTCCAATAAAACAAAAGTAAATAACAAATTAAATTAAATTAAAGAAGGTAATATAACACGAATTTCTTACCTGTTTAGTTTAATACCTGCTAAAGCTCATAGGTAATCAATATAAACCTGTAAATAAAAATTTATAAAAATTAAAAAATCCAAACAAAAACAATAAATTAAAAAAACAAAACAATTCAAAAACCTTGAAGCTAAATTAGCATTTCATAAACTAAAAAATAAACTTAATAAACAGTAAACCATACAAAAATCACCTCATAACAAATCAATTTATTAACCATGCGACCCTTTTCTAACTTTTGTTGGGCTAAATAAACAAAATTTATTAAATTAATAAAAAGAAACGTAAGTAAAAAAATAATTACAATATCAAATTGTTAAAATTTCACTTTGTTGCCGATCACATTATGAACAAAACAAATACATAAATACAAAACATTATCTTAAAAAGCTCCCCAAAATAAAGACAAAAGCAATGAAAATTTATAAATGCAAAATTAAAATAAATAAAATTAATATGAAAACCCGGAAATCGGAGAATCATGTTTAAGTGCTCAGTCACCTAAAAGTAGGTAGAGTGCAAGTTACCCATTCACTAACTTGCCAAGTCCGGCAAAAAGCAAACGCAATGGTTGAGCTTAAACAATTAACGCAATAAGATGTAAAAGTATTTTGCAAGCTCAAAGATTTAAAAGCAGGGAGGATACAAATAATAACATATTTGAATGTAGATTTGTTAACACCATTACAATAATTTTATGTTAAATAAATAACTCAAAAAATACAAATCAATAAAATAAATAAACAAAAACGATGTTAGCAGCCAATTGACACGCGAGATCATTAAATTACCGATGAAAATAAAATACAAAAATAAATACATAAAATTGCTATTGGCAATTTATTAAAAAAAAAATTCCTAAAAACTTTACCTATAAATTTTGCAAAAAAAAAAAAAATAATGCGCATTTTTAAATGAAATTTAAATTTAATATGTGGTTAAAAATACTATTTCAATTCAATCAAAAGTAACTGCGTTAAAAATAACGAAATGAAATTTAAATAATCTGAAATTAGTGTTCTTTAAAAATATAGGAAAAAAAAAAATACCCAATAACAAAAATAAATTAATATTAAAAATTAGTAAAAATTCCGCAATGTCAGGTAACCCAGGCCAAATGACGATGAGAACAATGATTAATAAATGTAAAATAAAAGATGTCTTAGATAGTTTTAAAAACAGCGATGAATGAAATTTAATTTTGTTTTGTTGAGGTTTACATTATTTTGTGATCGATGAAAATTGTGTTATTTTGTCTGTATTTTGGCGCCAATAAATAAATATAAAAAAATGAGTAAGTAATAATGAAAAGTATTGTGTACAAAATTATAAATGGTTAACAAACAAAATGCGTAACTAGCTAAAAAATGAAAATTAATGAAATGTTACAGAATGTAATTTATAAAACAATAAAATTTAATTTTTAAAGCAAAAAATTAAATTTAGAAACGTGCACGTTAAAAGTCAAATTTATGGCGCAAATGATAATAAAAACTGCCGTCTGCTTTTCACAATGCACAAAATTTTGAGAAAAAAAAATTGTAGACACTTTTGCAGATATTGAAGACATTTCTGGCAGAAAACATAACGTTGATATAATTATTTGCAAATATAATTACCACTAACAATTACACTTGGCAAATATACTTTCTCGGTATTAAAATTCAATCGAAAAATTAATTAAAAAAAAAAAAACAGAATAAAACACACAAAATTAAAACCTCCACTGAATTACATGAAAATAGAATTCTGCAGAGTGAGGCCGTTAAATAAAATCAATGAATATAGCATGAAAAATATTAAAATACAACTAACATAAAAAAAGACATAAATTAGTTAACGCAGTTTAGAAAAATATAAATATAATATTAATTTAACTAAAAAAAATTAAAAATAATTATTCAAAATAATTAAAACTTTTATAGTTTCACAGCTATAGCTCTTTTTTAAAATAAAAATTAATAAAAAAATACTAGTTAATCAAATTTAATAAAAACAATTTCAAGCCAAATTTAAGAAAAAAAACAAAACAACAAAAATACAAATTTTATTTAAACTAAACATCGATATATTTTTTTAAAAAAAGATATCGGTCAAAAATATCGTAAAAATGAATATAGAAAATATATTTTGGCGTTGTGCTGCCACTAAAAACCCATACTGTAAATATTGGTCCAATAGTATATATTATGATGATGAGAAGCATTAAAATCAAAATTATAAAACAATTCATCAATTAAAAAATTTAAAAAAATAAACATTTTGAATTAAAGAATAATTGTTAAGAAAATTCTGTTTTTATGAATGATTAGCCTACAATATTGAATGCGTGAGTAATACAATAAAATATTTTATTGGTGCAACAAAAGAAAATGCTATGCCCTATTTACAATCTACAAAATAAAAAAAAAATAGGCTATAATTATATTTGGTCGACGAAATAAAAATAGTGATGGTTATAAAATAATATTATATTTTTAAAAAAAAAAACTTAAAAATGATGATCATGCGTAACCCTACAACCCCGCTGAATAATGAAATTAGAAATGGTTAAAAAAAACAATATTTTATTCAGAAATACCCCTAATTAATATTAAAAAAATCTAACATAAAATTGAAATATTTTTAATTCCAATAAAACAAAAATAAATACCGTAACAAAATAAATTGAATTAAAGAAAGTAATAAAACACGAATTTCTTAACTGTTTACGGTAGTTTAATACCTACTAAAGCTCATAGGTTATCAAAATATAAATAAAAATTTATAAAAATAAAATAGTCTAAGCAAAAACAATAGAATAAAAAAAAAAAAACAATATAATAACCTTGAAGCAAAATTAGCATTTAGGAAATTAGAAATTTAGAAAATAAACTTAATATATAGTGAACCATACAAAAACTTTCATAAAAAATCAATTTAACAATCATGTGACTATTTTCTAACTTTCGTTGGGTCAGTTAAACAAAATTTATTAAATTATTAAAAAAAAGTATGTAAAAATGATTTTTACTTAAAAACTTTTGTTTTAAATCAAATTTACTTTTGTCGTAACTTTTGAAAGACCTTATACAATAAAAAAAATTTTAAAAAGTTATGATAAACTATTTAACTAAATTTCAATAAATCACATTTTCATATGAAAAAACCATTAGAAATAGATATTTCTACCAGCAGCGCAATCTGAAAAGAAAAGCTACCGTATTTTTTGGCCACATATATTTGTAATTAAAATAGAAATGTGAGAAACTATTATCTCAAAAAAATTTAATGAAATTAATAATATTATAGTTAAATTCGATATAACAAAAAAAAAAATAAAAAAAATCTGCTGAAAAATTTACAGAAAATTTGTACACATTCTGTAATCATTGGATATAAGGCATTACTTACTTTAAAAAAAAAATATATA
>JAQGAY010002196.1:0-11285 GCA_034698085.1 Polydesmus angustus
GAAGTAGCTAAGAACTTATTTTTTTATAGAAAAAACTTTCTGAGTTTTTCTGCAAAATGGCACCATTTTTACATTTTAATCTTTCATAGTTTTTTTTTAATAGCCGATCGAAGTTGTATAGTAACATTTCGGACACCCGGTACTATACTGTATTTTCTTTAAGTTGTTTCTATATGGAAGTAAATGTTCCTATAGGATCAAGCGCCACCTATCTTTGGCGCAATCAAACAAGACTTGACACCAACAAAAAGCGGGAAGTTTAAATTCTATTTCTTCCGGTGTGCTTTGGCTGACTGCTAAAATTTCTAAATTCAGCAAGACTTTGTTTTCAGCTAGGCATTACTCAGGCAATGTCAAATTAAGCTTTTTTTTTAAATCAACTTGTGAAATGCAAAAAAAAAAACAAAAAAACAAGATACAAATTCAAAATCACAATTCTTTTCTCTATTGTAAATACAGTAATCACAAAATAAGCACTGTTATCCATTCTTGACTCCATTTAGCAAAATTATGATATAGACCCCGCGCTTCTAGGGACCCCCCAAGGGCAAAAAGCAAATAAAAATTATTATTTTAACGCTCTTTCATGATTCATCTTATTAAATTTGTTTTGCAAAACTGGAAAATTGTGGCATGTAAGTTGACATGTTTGTAAGCCATATTCTGTAACAGGGCCTGCCCTAGCGTTTGCGGCGCCCCGGGCAAAATGACAAATTGGCGCCCCTAAATAATATACACTGTGCCCAGGAAAAAGCCTTCACAATTACTGAATTAGGTATTAAACAGAGGTTACATGGTGCTCGGGGACGAAACTAATTGGTGTGTTCCCTACTCCCTTTAAAAAAAAGCAAGATATAATTATAGTAAACAAGCGCAGAGCTTGCGAGGCACAAAATTGTTTTTATAAAAATGACAAATTTGACCTACTCGTATATTTTTAGATGAAATAGTAAACAAGCGCCGAGCTTGCGAGGCGCAAAATTTTTTTTTTTTGGAAAAGTAGGTACCGGTACTAAATTTTGCCACTATTTTGGACAAAATAATAACAATTTGCCACAATTTTGGCGCCCCTAAATCTTAGCGCCCTGGGCAAATGCCCGTGTTGCCCGCCCCTGGAGCAGGCCCTGAGACTGTAATAAACTACTTAATGAAAAAGAAAAAAAAGGGGCGTTGAGCTTGCAAAGCGCAAAATTTTCAATTGTTTTGGGCTCTAACTACGGGCAAAAAATACATTTGTCTTATTTGCTATAGACCACCGTTCGGTCACGCATTCAAGACAGAAAGGTGATCAATAAATCCTGTTCCCGAGAATGTTTAGCGTGAAAATCTAACTCTTGACATAAAATCGATTTACATGTACGGTTATTTTTGGCGCGAGTCATTTTAATTTTCCCTCTCCGTGACGTATTTAGCTGAGAGTTGGCGATCCCCGCGCCGTGGAGCGCTCTCTCCCCGCGCGGGCGCATCGGAGAGATGTGAAGGTGCGCAATGTAAGGAGAGACGAGCAGTGAGTGAGTAGTCGCAGTGGAAACACGCGTGCGGGACTCGGTGCGGCCAGTGCTTACTTACGCAACGTGAAACTGTCACCGAAAGCATATAGCCCGTCATCCGGTAAGTAACCATAATCCGCTTAATATCCAAATCTCAACTTTTTAATTTAAAAAAAGCTAGTGGTGGCGTCATTTCCGCCGCAGCTTCAACCATGAGCCAGACTTTAACCTCGACTGACCTTGCGTTTATTTGTGTCATAACACCGCCCGCCGTTACCAAACCTTAACTTACAAACCCAAACCAACAAAAAAAAAAAATGTTCCCTCCTTATAATAAATTACTTTAAGAATATTTTTTTTCAAAAATTTCAAGTTGTATTTTAAATTCAAATGTTGTCAAACGTTCAAAAACTAAAAACAAAATAGTTATTCTAAGTCTATGGTAAAATTTGCAGGTAGAAAGAAAGAACAGGTTAACTCGAATTCGTAAGATTATAAACAAATAAAAAGAAATCTTTTTTTCAAGGCTTTTGGGGTTGGGATTTTTTTTTTTCTTCTTCTTCTTCAGCTCCTTGAAGTCTTTCAATCGAGAGACATTGCTCGGAGCTCGGACAGGGCGAAGAGAGATAGAGGAGCTGGGAGAGTGATGGAAAGAGGGTGAAGAGAGACTGAGAATATAAGAAAGAAAAAAAAAGTTTCCCCTACGAAAAAGTACGGGGCAGGTGGAGCAAAAGTTTTTGAAAATAACCGGCAGTTAAAACGATTGTGAATGAGAATGAAAGAAAAGGACTATCCCCCATCCTCCCCTTTTTAGCTTTAAAAGAGTACATTTATTTTTGTTGTTTGCATAAAAATGACGTGGGTTGGTGTAGGTAGGTTTTGCTGATAAACTTTTCCGTTTTACAAACTTTTTTTTTTTTTTGACTTCTTTTATTCGGTTAAATTATTTTAAATTTCCCAAAAAAATATATTACGATGAAATCTCGTTATAACGAATTTTATTTTTATGAAATACAGTAATAAAGAGATTGTAATTTGGGAATGTACCGGAATTCCGGGAAAAGTTTGACATTTTGTCAATAAAATTTTGAAGAATATGATTTTCTGCTTTTTTATTGACTTTCGTTGTTAGTTTATTAAATTCCATAGAGGTTAAAAGTTTTGCTGGGGGGTTCGTAATTTTCATTTTACGAAATATTAAATATTTTTTTTTTCATAAAATGATTTCCGGTTCTTAATTTATTACTGTATTTATAATAATAGCGAATGTTGGTCAAAAGTAATAATTATTTTGCAAGGTTTTGAATAAAATTTGAAGGTAACAGTTTTCCTGGATTTTAAGATTACAAATTTACGAAACATTAGATTTTCTCGTTATTTATATCGAAAGTTGGTCAAAAATAAGAAAAAATTTCCAAATTCGAAGTTACTAATTTTCGCTAATGGCCCATACAGTAATTTCGTTGTATCGACATTACTAATGTACGTTGAAGAAAAAAAAATGTTTTCTCCCATTTTATTTGCTCGGAATTTTATCATACAAAACTTAATTCGAAATTCTTAATTTTTTTTAAAGGATTGGTCATGCAGAACTCCCAAGTAAACTATAGTTGAGCTTAATAATAATAATAAAAGGTCGTTCGTATATTTCGAAGAGAGTTTTCTTTTCAGTAAATAAATTGCGCCAAATTTTCTTAAAACTTCGCATAGGATTTTTTTCATGAAGAAAAAAAAATGTGTCTTTTTTTTCTATCCACTGCTTTTTATTCTTTCTTCGGTTCGCATATTTTTTGGAACTGGCCAAGCGTGAGCCATACGCACGCTGTACGTGTAAAAAAAAGAGCATTTAAATTACGTCGTAATTTAAAGGTATTTGCAGGTGATCATTACAATATTATTTAATAGGTGGGATTATTTAAATAACGTAATTTGAAGGTGAATTTTTGAGGGGGTAGAACAATTAAGGTCAGTCTTAAGGTGGGGTCACATCGTCAAGACTGCTCTACTGCACTCAAACTGCATTTTTATCCATTTTTGGATACATCTGATGAAAGAAAATCGAGCAGATAAAAAATATCAATATCAATATCAATTTCTATTTTTTTTTTTAAATAAATAAATTAATGGGTACCCTTTTAATTTATTTTATATCTTCGAAAGAATCGCTTTGATGTTTCATGTCAAAAAAAGAATTTTTTTTTTGGATCAAATAGTATATGACAGAAGTTTGATTTTAGTAAGAAGTAATTATTAGAAAAAGTTTAGCTGGGATGAAAAAATGAAACGGAGCGACCTTGCGTGACCTACTATAGTCAAAATCAAACGTTTGGATTTCGAATGCTTTTTCGCCTATGGTAAAAACTTGTTTTATTAATTTTATTTATAAGTTCTGCGCGTTAAACTGGTTACGGCGCGATGAGAGAGTATCGTATATTAACTAATGATGGGTGAAGCGAGTAATAACTAGCGTTTAAATTCAAATGTTTTGAAAAATAAAAAGAGTTGAACGATTCAGTAATAATTGCGCAGACGTAATCGGAGATTTATTCCAAACAAAACTTTGAAAGGTGTTATCTAAGTTCTAACTAACGCAATCCTGACGAAATTAGAGATGTAATACACAAGTCTGAGTCAACCAAAAAATTTTATAAAGATTACTTACATTACATGTACGAGTATAATGAACTTTTAGAGAAAATAAAAAAAAAAAAATTTACATGAATCAAAATCTCGATTAAATTAATTTTACAAACATTAAAACTTTTACTGATTCAATTGAAATAAATTAAATCTAATATTTTTTTTAAAAAAAAGTATACTACAGTATATCTACTTAAATTCTGGTAAATTACTAAGCTTAAACCAAAATCACAAAATTAATAACATAGCCTACTGTATATGAAGCGGCAGAATCTCAATAAATATTAGGCTCCGAATATCGAAAATCCAAAACCTCCAAATGTTATAAAACCAGAATCTTAAAATCTAAAACTTTAACTGGCCAATAAAAATCCCAAAATTGCAAAAAATATAATAGTTAACCAGAATCGCAATAAATACCAAGTTCCAAATATCCAAAATCACGAAATTTTATTAGACCACAATGTTAAAATTTACATTTAAAGCTTACCAAAATATTAATAAATGAAATTATTTATCCGCACTGTATTTATTTTTCCGTTCTTAATATACCGGTATTCTTAATAATTATTTAAAGTTGAAATACTGGCATAGCAATAGCATAAAAAATTATCAATATCTTTGTAGTTTCAATTTATTAAATACCGGTAACTCTTTTACGGTACTATTTTGAACGTTTCTATACTAATTTTTGTGAATAACTTACTTTCTTAAAATTCTTTTCTTTTTTGCAATCTATTATACAGTATAACATGGGTGGGGTTTCGAGATCTCGCACACTTTTGTTAGCTTATTTGACATGGAGGAAAATGAATCAGCTGTTTCTTCTTTACCTGAAACACTCCTGTTTATTGCAGACTGACTAATGGTTTCACTCACTCTTTCGTTTACAATATTATGTAAATACAGGTACTATTTTTTAAATAAAATTTTTGCGAAACTTTTGTTAAGAAAAAAAAATCAAAGCAAATAAAATTTCCCTTTTTAGTCTTTAAGTCAAAGTTGGAAATAAGTAACGTACCGCTAATTATACGTGAAAGATTCGCACGCGTAACACGTAGCATTTAGTTCATTAAACCAGCTTTTTTTTTCTTCATTGTTTAGCCTATGGTTGAAAACCCTCACTTTTTTTTATAAATGCAAATGCAGCCTTTTACTATTGTGGAACGTAGAGGTTAGCATTTGATTATAGGTCATTGCAGATTAGGTTATGTGCGTATACATGTCGACGATAGTAATAATAATAATGATAAAAAAAAATTGAAAACCATTTGACCATCGTTGACAGGATATTTTTTCCCCTCCGAGTGTAATATAAATAAAAGCAGGAAGAGAGCAATAAGTATAAATACGAGTATAATTTTTATCTATTTTTAAAAAAAAGTAGATTTTAACTCCGGCAAAATTACGAGATTGAATTCTTTTATTAGTAACATTAGCTTTTAATTGCATCGTCGGTTGAACGGAATTTGCGAATCACTCAACCGCCAATTGTCATTACAATTTTTTTTTTAAATCTGTTAACAAGCACATTGCCATAATAAAAGGAACACCTGTGTGATTTATAAAATTATATATTAATTAAAGCTTGCCATTATCATCATTTCCCATTAATAATTAGTGTGTATCATCAATCTCTTAAAATTAATTTACTGTAATAAAAAAAAACAACAACGAATGAGCTAAAAGCGAATAAAAATGGTTCTCAAAATTAGTATTAAATTCTCAGAAAGTTCAAGTAAATCAATCATAACGATTTGGTTTTAATATACTATATAATCATCAGTTATCGTAGAAGAAAATATGACCGGTGAAACGAAATTTTCATAAGTTTATTCCGTTCATCGTTACTCGTACGTGTGAATAAAAAACATAGTTAATTTTGGCTAATGCTATGCAATGAAAATAACAAAATGATGTCGAAATATTTTTTGTAAAACGTTTAAAAACTAATTTTTTTTCTCCTATTAAGATATTAATACTAATGAACCGGAAACAAATTCTAATTCGCCTAAACTAAAATTTTCAATGTACTCTAACCATTTACGTATTAAATTGATTGCATCGACATCTGAAAAGCGCTTTTATCACCACCCTGTAGAAATTGGCGAGTTTGAAATTTGTCACGAACTACCTATAAAAGTTGTAACTTATTTTATTTAATAATACAAGGAATAGTGAATTTATTTATTTTTAATAAAATTGAATTGGAGAGGCTTTTATGGGTAGTATTTTGAAAGACGAAGAAGAAGACGAACGAGGCTTTTTATTTGATTTCCCATGTGAGAAAGTTGAGAGGTGAAGGGAAGAATGAAGTATGCGAGGCATTTTATCCTCCTAAACTAAACGATTAAATATTTTGTAATTTTAATGTGCGCAACGGGGAAAGCTCTGCCCTCTCCATTTAAGACTTTTTCTTAATCATCTATTTGGCGTTGAAAATGAGCAATTGAACGCATGTTAATGTGGGAAAGCTTTTAACTAAATTTGAATGCAGCTCAGTTTCGATTACTATGTATTATTATCATGGTTTTAACAACTCAAACTTCTCTTTTAATTAATCATGACCAAATAAATGTATACCTGACTTATCTCGCAGGTAAACAAAAACTAGCAGAATAATAATGTTGAGCGTATATTTTTTTAAATAATAAATCATGATTTCTGTAAAGCAACATTTTTTTTTTATCTTTCTCAAACAGATGAAAATTATTTATTTATAAGGAATTCATAATACAAAATTCATATGTTAGTTTCGCTATTTTTCCCATAAAAATATATCCCTCCAAAAACTCGTATCTAAATTAAAAAGCCTCGCTATAAAATGAAAGAGAATTTATGACACTTTTTACGATTTTTCTCAAATATTTGATTCGTCATTAAATCGTAATAATGTTCGAAAGGCGAATCTTACAGGAAGTAAACTTCCTTTTTCTATTAGAAATAATTTACGCGACTATTAATACCGGTATTTTTCAATCGGTAAGAGTCATTCCATAAAGTGTCACCGAAACATCAAGTGATCCCATGATTATAGATGGGGAAAGAAATAATTATTACGTGTTGATTAAAAGTTTGATACAGTATTTCTGAACCACGAAAGTTACTTCATAATATTTTTTTTATTATTTATAGGCTGTCTTAATGACATGCTCGTAGTTAAATTTGACTCACTTTTAGACAAGTTTTTACTTACTTTTACACTCTATACTAATTTATAATTTTGGTTTACATTTAAACTAGTTATTACTTTATGTCGATCAAGTTTTAATCATTTTACATCGTTATTCGCTAAATATAATTGCAGAAGTGTATTATAAAAAACCGATTTCCTAGTTAAGTTT
The DNA here is from genome assembly GCA_034698085.1 of Polydesmus angustus. Lineage (NCBI taxonomy): Eukaryota > Metazoa > Arthropoda > Diplopoda > Polydesmida > Polydesmidae > Polydesmus > Polydesmus angustus. Next base: position 7,475 of record JAQGAY010002196.1, read on the forward strand.
GATTTACTTTTAATTTGAGCTAAAACATTAATAATTTATGGTTTTTTTTAATAATATACAGAGGTCACATTGAAAGAAACAATTTGATATTATGTGATTAATTTATTATCAATTCGGATTTTTTTTTTTATTAATAGATAAGCATTATTAATTTCTAAAAATAGATACTTAAACAGGAATAAAGTGTGAAATCATTGAATTACATAAGTGCCCTCCCACTATAATCTTACGCTTTATACAATGTGTTAAAAACGAGAAGCACATCTTAAACACCATAGGTAATATTATACCAAAACATTTTATTACATGTATTTTACTTTGAGGATTCTAATATAGATAAACTGCCTCATAATACTAATTATCCAAGATACAGAAAAGCCAATAACTCTAAATATGAAACTCTGAATAACACTAATTAAAATATTTCCGAAACCTAATTATAAAATCATCAATCCTAATCAGGTTTAATGAGATTCCTACACATTCATACACGCTTAAAAAATAATTATTGTATTATGAAAACATAATTAATGTTTCGGATATCGCAAAAGACTTTCATAGGAATTTAAGTAATTACATTACTGATTACATTTCCATAATATTTACAGAGTAATGAACGAAATCTTTTTGTTTTTTAAATCTGTCTCACATTTGTTATTTCGCAATTTCCTCAGATTTCAATACATGTATTAAGTTTTGAAATTCCTCGGATGCGCGAGAACACTTTTAAAAATATAATTACAACAATAATAATTACTACTCCGTATTAAATACAGAAGAATTTCAATTATTTGAAGTAATTAAAGTCAACAGCGGTTTGAATAATATTACAAAAATCGGATTTAAAAAATTTTTTTTAAAACCAAAATTGTAAATTATTTTATTCTCACTATCGTACACTATTAAAATAAAATCAAAATAAATAGTAATTCAGTAAATAATTTAGTACATGTAAATGTTTACTTGTACATTTCACTTTACTACCGGTAGTTATTGTGTAAAGACAAATACAGTACACTATCTATTAATTGTATACATTTACTAATACATTGTACTGTATAAGAATAAAAATACAAATGCTCTAACATCCTGTATAATAATAACGGTAGAACTTGGTTATAACGTCACTTCGAACGTCAAGTCATTTTTCGGGAGTCGCTTAGCAATTATAATGTACAACAGCCTACTGGCATTTATAATGCTATAATAAAAAAATATTATTGCGTCAAGAAAAGAACGATAATCTTGTTTGTAGGCTTGTAGCAACAAAAACGTGAAAACACTAGCATTTTAAAGCTATAGTACCGTATTTAAGGAATTTTAGTTTACACGGATACAGTATAACAAAATTTGGATATAACGTCATAAAATGCTAATTCCCTTCGATGTCGTTATGACCGAGTTCTACTGTATAACATTTGCAGTAATTTGGCATTAAACATTTTATTGAAATTAGAAAAATTGGAAAGTTATGGAAATTTAAAAATGCTGTACCGCTAATTAAATCGATAAATTTACTCTTATTGACACACCTAATTGTATCTCAGAAGAAAAACATTGCTGATCCCAATAATTCTAACACGATAGTGATTTTATTTTTTGTTATTTTTGCAAGCACTCGCTATCGCTTTTACGTTGCATTTATTATAATTCTCGAATCTAGAATATAAATAGCCCACGCATCCTATTTTCGTCTCATCCTAAGCCGTAATAAGTGCTGCGTGGGAATTCGCCATTCAAAAAAAAAAAATCATGTATCGTCAATTTTTATGTGTAAAACGTATTGTAATAGCAGGAAAAGCGAATGGAAAAAAAAAAGAATAAAATAAACTACACCATCTTCTATCAGCGTTCACGTAGGTCAACATTGCGTATGAGGAAGAAGCTACGCACGCTAATTTCGCGCCCGCCTTTATTATTCACCGCTAATGTCTAACGTATTATATTATAGCTTCGCTGCAGTTCTAGTTAGCTCGTTTGATGCCGAATGTTGCGGGCGAACTCTCGTTGCAAATTGAAATGAATAGAAAAACGTGAGTGTGGTGAACTCGAAGGATGATCAGGAGACGCAATTAGACAAGTGTTCTTAAGAGAATTTTTGGAGAGAAATGTCAAGTCATAAAACCACGCGTCTACAATCATAATATAATTAAGAAACTATTTTTACGAGCTCGAGTTTCATCTGAAGAATCATTTTAACTCGAGGTAATAGAAAGGTGTACTCGAAAAATTTAAGAAAATTATATACACTTAAGTTTTTGATCTATTCTAAAAAGGGTTACCATAGCGACTAATCATGAGCAACGTTTGCTGGTCGTTTTGAAAAGCTAAACGTTCATCATAAATATAGGCTTATAAAGTGTAATATTTTCCGTTCCAAACTTACCGGAAATATTTCGGGTTTTTAATTTTTTGGAATTTGAATTTTAGCATAAATTTGAAATTTAAATCATCTTTTTAGCTTATCCAAATGAGCAAAAATGGCGGTGCTTGAAGTTCTAGATTTTGAAATTCAGAACTTTCGCTTATTTTGAATTTTTAGATTTGCAAACTAAATTCGACAAAAATATCTATTTATCAGAGTAAAAGTATTTGATTCTTTATCAGAATTTGCATTTTTTTGCGCCTTAACGAGAAAACTGGTACACTTAAATAAAAAAAAAAAACACTTTAAAAAAAATAAAATCACAATAAAAATAGGCTAATAATAGGTTAACAATTCTATTTACAAGTGAATTGGACAAAAGATTTACTCTGTTTGATTTTTTTTTCTTAGTAAAAGTGTCATTTAGGGCGCGATAAAATTATTATGTTGAATAAAAACGAAATTAATTCAAAATCGCCATTAAACGTTTTATCGCCGCCAGAAAAGCGTTGAAAGCAATTTTATAGAAGATAAATTTTAGTTAGGTTTTTTTTTTTTTTAATTTAGACATTTTTTGATAAACAAAACCACCAGATGCATCCAACTTCAACTAATGTAAACAAATCAAGCGATTCGCTTTGCAATCATTTTCTAACGTTAAATTATCACGTTCTTAATTAATACAATAGCATGTGGTATATGAAAAAATTATGGAATGAAGAATTCTACTTCATTTTTTTAGGTTACGAATAGAATTTTAAACATTTTAAAAATGAATATTAAACTTTCTATCATAAAAAAAAAATGTATTATTATTATTATTAAAATTTCTTAGAATTATTTTTTTAACCTAAATAAAAAAGATAAATTAACTTTATTAATAGCTGAAAATATTTTTATAAAGTAATTTTTCTTATAAAAAGAAGAAGAAAAAAAATGAAGACGATTTTTCACAACAACAACAAAAACCGTTCACGTTTTTCAAAACTATTTTTACCGCCAAAAATTTAACGGTAAAATATATCTATACAATTACATAATTAAGCATTCAGCTGTCTTCCGCTAGCAATTAACTTTGTGGCTTATGAATATTATTGTTGAACAAAGCTAACACAATGCACGTGTAGCCTGCGCGTGCGCGGTTAATAAACAACAACAAAGGTTATAATGTTAATAATCATTTTATCTTACGCGCGAAACGAGGACAAGAAAATAAACTTTAAAAAATATCTCCGTCCAATTATTACTATCATCATTTTTTTGTCGTGTTATAAAAATAAAAAAAAAAGTTGTCTCGTTTAACGCTCTGGAACATATTAGCGTGGAATGAGAACCAGTCGTCGAGTGGTTTACCTACTCTCCAATGTCGTTTGTCCATCCAACCGGTATTTTCGCAGGTCAACACTTTACAACTCTTTCAATCGACATTCAAGTCTTAAGATAAAA
>JAQGAY010002197.1:0-11280 GCA_034698085.1 Polydesmus angustus
TAATTCAGTTCTAATTCACGCATGCATAAGCTCCACGAAAACAATGCTGAGCGTTCATTTCACATACGGAACACGTGCTACCACTTCCCGATTCATTTTAAAACTTCCCAGTAAACATTAAAAAGTTAGAAATATGCAAATGAAATCTTATTTGCCCAATTTTATTAATTTATAAATTGAATTTGTTTGTAAACTCACTAGATCTGGAAGCCCTTTAGCCGCTTCGTCTGCAATCCAACTCAAATTGAAACAAGGTGACCAAACCATTTGTTTATTTTCTTATACAGATGTAACTTCAACCTTTCAGCTTCCTACTTCGCCTCAATTGATGTAAAATTAGTGACATTTCACGAGACGACCTAATATACTGTATTTATATATTATTCGTATTTATAAGTCCACCATTATTTGACCGATTAAAGTTCAAAAAGTGAACAGACAAAATCCAATTTTCGTGAAACGACCTCCCACCCACGCCAATTGCATGTGATCAACCAGCTCAGAGTTCGCAGTGTTGTCAAATCCCATCACTCCTATAAAATTAAATTACAGTATTTTCGAATACGAGGTTTTTTTTAAAAAAAAGTTCGTTAAATATTTATTTTTTTCTATATTATGTAAAATGCAATTACAATATATAAGCAAAAGGTTTAAAATAAAAATTAGTTAATAAAAGGTTTCTTAATTCTATTAAAAATATGTAATCTAAAGCAATTTAATTTTAATACCAGGGTTATATTACGGTTGCCTAATCAATAATAATTATACTGTAATTAACTTTTCACTAGAATAAAAATTTCTTGGAAAAACGAAATGAGTAGTTTAAAAACACATTCCATAGCTAAACATGATATAAAAGTAAAGAAAAGTCAAAGTCAAAATACTGAGCTCTCAAAATCTATGCTGCCCCTCATTCAACGCTTAACTGTATAATCCTCCGCCAGAAGCTTCAGTTTTAGAAAAGCATCTTTAAAAAAATTTTAAGTTTCTTCTAAATACCGGTATATAATAACTTCATAAAAATACTGTATTTTTTTAAAAAAAAAAAAGCAGCTCATAACAATAAAATATTAATAACAACTTAAATATTGTCAAAGGAAGTTGATATTATTTCTTGGAATCGACTGAAAATAAGTGCACACACCTATATAGAATTATAGTCTTTATTTTTGCTTCTATAAATAGATCAAAGTAACATTTTTGTTCAGGTATACGCTTTAGTAATGCAATGCTGCTCATATCTGTCCTACAACCAGTAAATGTAATGCATATGAATAAAATACACGCGTATATTATTTTAATAGTCATGTAACAGCACGGTGAGTCAAATCTGCGAGCAACGTCGTAGAATCGAAAACTTAAATAAGCAAGTGCGTAAAATGGCGGAAAGTGGATCCATACGATTGATGGATACTAGAAATGACCTGATCAAAGTGTCTCCATCAGGGTATAATAGCTATTATGATCAAAATACTGGATCTCAACAGGAGGAAGAGGTCATTCATAAGGTATTATTCATTGATAAAATACTAAATTTTTCAATAATATTTTAAAAAATAATTACCGGATAGTAAAAAAAATCAATAAAAAGGTAAACAACACTATTTATACAATATATTTTTACTGAATAAAATAATGCATCGGCACTAAATTGTAAATTTTTTTAAAAAAATTATTTAATTACCGTACCGGTAGTTTTTTAAAAAAAGAAAATTACTGATATTTTAACTATACTAAATTTTAAAAAAATGTAAACGTTAAATTAAATATTATAAAATGTATAAACACAAAATAGCAGTAAAAATTAATACTGTAATAATAGCCTATTGATTGTAGCACTTTTTATAATAGACTATTCTAGTCGGAGATAGTGCCGTTGGCAAAACGTCGCTTTTAGTTCAATTTTGTGATTTAGGAAAATTCCAAGCCGGGTCATTTTCAGCAACTGTCGGAATCGGATTTACAGTAAACATGTTTTGCATTTACTGATAATTATAATAAATTATAGGCAAATAAAAAATGGCTATACTGTATATGGAGCAATCAAAAAAGTCACATGTACTCACAAATAATTTTCAGATATATAATAATTATAGAGTTCTTGAGTTTTTGTATAATAATTTAATGCTGCAAATTCATTTCACACGATTTTGCTCTCTAAATAACTACTTCAAAAAAACTTATTTCTAAATAATATTATAATACAGGATATCCCATAATACAAGTAGCGAGAGCTTGTTTGTAGACCAAATGACGTCAATAGAAAATTAATGTAGTAGTAGGAGGGGCGATGACATCTGTCATTTTTATTACCCATTATTATTACTACGGTATATACAATTTTTATATTAAATTTTACTTCCTTTTTGTGCTTAGAAATTTGATTTAACTTTATTATTGCTGTCAGCACTTATTTATTTTTTTAAATACTGTACATTTAACAACTTTAATAACAAATAGATTTATAAAATCAACAGTAACTTGGTCATTATTAATGTTGACCGACTTTTATTAAATATCTAATATTATCGAAGTGGTTAACAATCAAGATCCACGTTGAATTATGGCGTAAAGTTAGTAACAAAATCCATTCTTTTTTTGATATCATATCACGCATTGAAACATCATTTTCAACTTTTATAAATATTTTTAAAAATATGAAAAAAACGTACCTTAAAGCAAACAAAAAGCATTATGGAAACTTACAGCAGCAGTTACCAGCACCAGAACCGTATGATGTGGCGTTCAAGGTAATTATTTGTTTTACAAAGCACTGTACCTGCAGAAAAATAAATTTTATATAGACAATTGTATTACTTTTAAAAACAATAGGTCTACATAAAAATATATTTTTTATTACGCAAATAAATATTTTATTTATTGCATTATACTAATATTTTCAAAGGATAAAAATATATTTGGTTTTAAAGTAGGCTATAATATTGACAAATTTCCTGTTTAGATGTTGTTGATAGGCGATTCTGGTGTTGGAAAGACGTGCGCCCTAATCAGATTTAAAGATGGGACATTTCTATCTGGTAATTTCATATCTACTGTGGGAATCGATTATAGGGTGAGAATTAAAAAAAAAAATTATGAAAATACGTTTGCAATTCGGTCACCCTTCAATTATTGCAAATGGAAAAACTTCGGCTACTAATAATATAGATCTATATATTTAATATATTCATTTCATAAACACTATTTTGTAATACCGGTATTTTAATTAATGCCATGCAATATAGCCATTTTTTTTTAAAAAAAATATTTTTTAAATAAATTAAAAAAATATAATATTTTTTTAATTATTTAAGAATAAAGTAGTCACAGTTGATGGTACTCGAGTTAAATTACAAATATGGTAAATATAGGAGACACAGTAAATTAATGAAAAGTCAATAATAATTATTATTATTAATATTTAAAGGGACACAGCCGGACAAGAGCGTTTTCGAAGTGTAACTCATGCCTATTATCGCGATGCACACGGTAAATAAAATAATTGATTTCTTAAAATAAATATTTAATTTGTTTAATCATTTGCAGCATTGTTGCTTCTATATGATGTTTGTAATAAAAGCAGTTTTGATAATACAAGAGTGAGTAAACAAATGAATAAAAACAATTACATGTATTTATAATTATTATAAATATTGTTTATAGGCATGGCTAGGGGAAATTAATGAGTATGCTCAGGAAGATGTGGTGATTATGCTAATAGGAAATAAAGCAGATATGTATCAAGACCGGGTGATCAAAACAGAAGATGGAGAAAGATTAGCTAAAGAATATAATGTTGCATTCATGGAAACTAGTGCCAAAACTGGCATGAACGTGGAATTAGCGTTTGTGGCAGTAGCAAGGTTTATATAATTAATTTTAATATATTTTATTAAAATATTATAAGCAACGAATTACTTTTTCAGAGAATTAAAATTTCGAAAGTCGCCAACAACCGATAATCCACGATTCAATGTCAATGATTTTGTGCAAGCTCACAGTCAAAAGGCGGGGTGTTGCAGTTAAATGTTACTCAAATTAAAGTAAAATTAAATGCTATTATTTAAAATTTAAATAAAATGTTTGCTAGTCATAAAAGTTTATATCCCTGGAGTCAAATGCAACGATAAGAAGAGTTACATGTAAGTTGCCTGAATGAAGAAAATCTTACCTGAAAAGAAAGTCGACTATTTCGGAAGTGTGGTTCAATAATGCTTTATATCCGTCAACTACCTGAATTTTGGCATAACAAAACTGCACTTCTATTAAATAAAATAGTTATGCTAAATGTTGTGCTAACATTTTCCTAATCTACAGTATATCAAATTTTTTTGCTATATTTATATTTATTTGCATGACAAAAATAAATGGAAAATCAAACTTTATAAGATATTAATGTACTATGCCCTATACTGTTTAAAAATTTTAAAGTTTAGGAACGACTTTATATTGGCTCTGTATTTAAGATGTGTCCAATATGCATGTGCTATGTGGGTTATTAATAATAAAAAATATAATATTTGTTGACTGTAAAAAATATTATAATAAAAAAATCTTAAATTCAAAAATTTAAGATATACATTTTTAGTAAATATCTATGATGGCATGTGGTGAAAAAACGTGTAGGCTGAATCTTTCTTGTTAAAGCGCGGCCCTATAGATAGAAAATTTATTAAGTCTATTGGAAAAGAAATATTAATTTTATAACTTATGCAAATTAATTCAAGGATTATTGTGACTTACAATGGTGTAAATACCCTCATTTTAAATAATTTCCTTCTGTTTTTAAAATGATTTCCGTTAATAAATCTAATTATATAAAGATATGAGTTACAAATTTTAACAAAAAATAAATAAAAATACTAAATAAAATACTTGTTGATGAAAAACGACTTACTCGTATATTGTCTAATCCCTACTTGGAATTGTGTATTTCATAAAATAAATGCGGCTTAAATAATAAACAAGAATACACTTTTATAAGAAAAAAATTTCACAAATGTTACATACTTCATCACAGCTAGGCTACAAAAGTGAATTAAGTTGATATTTTCATATTTTGTTTCGCTTCGCGACCCAACATTGGAAAAAAAATTTAAGTAAAACAGAAATTTTTTTTTTCTTTTTTCGTTTTGATTTTAGAAAATATAAAGCAGTGATGACAAAAATTATGCTATTTTACATAAAAAAAAAACGTGAACAAAAGCCAAGTCAAAAAAAAAAGAAATGAACTGAAAAAAAAAAAATAATGTATACATATAACCGGAAAATATAAATTCGCTTAGTATTACCATCCTAATACCGCATTTTTTTAACAAGTCCAAAAATGTAAACGTTTAGTTTTGTCTGATTTCAATTGTAGATATATATGGAAAGAAACAAAGGAAAAGAAGTTTTCAATCAAAAACTTGTTAAAAATATTTATATAGTCCATTGTTGGTTCTAGGCGCTACTCTTTGTTCAAAATCGGCTACTACGGAAATTGATGCATTTCCCGCGGGTGGAATCGCAGTTCTCACCGCTTCCGCATACGACAGAGAGCACTGACTAGTTGTTGCCGGCGGAGGAGACATGGCTCCTAATGAAGGTCCGCTCAAACACCTGTCAACTACGGCTGAATTTTCCATCATATCTTCATTCGTCATTGGACGTAACATACTAATGGAAGGATGTATCACACGAGGATTCATAACTTCGCCTAGATTTAATAACCGACTAGCAAAAGCCGCATCATTATTTCCAACACCTGGAACGAAATCATTAAGGTGAAGTGACGACCGGAGCCTACTTTCTATATCATCATGCCTCATAACTGGCATTCTTAAATCGGATGGTTGTTGATGCAAAAACATGTTATAATCGGAGTTTTGCTGATTCGCAATCATTCGGCGTATTGCGGCCGCTTTTTCCTCTTGCTCATCCATTGGAATTCGATGATTATTACAATCAACCATAGGAACATGATGGGAGATTCCATTCATTTGTCTTAGCCTTATCAATTCTTCAAACCTTCGGTCTGAAGTTTCTTGATCTACCAGTTTTCTTTCGTTAAAACCTTGCATAATCGCGTTCCCGCTGTTTCCGCTTCTAGATGGTAATGGAGTCATGCGGATACCATTTGCTTGATGATTTTCAAAAAGTAACCGAATTCGTGACATTTCTGCCATTGAATTATAAGGTCGCACTGCAGCATTGTTACTGTTCGGAGTAATCATTTGATTAGATGTCGGTTGTGAAGGTAACGGAGAAGATTGATTTCCACTACCCATTTTGAACTGCATGGAGTTTGGAGGATGATTTATAAACGAAACCATTCGAGGGTATTGTACTATTGGATGAGTCGGCCTTATCGAAAAAAGCTGTTGAGGATTTACAGGGGAAATATTTCGAGGAATGAAAACTGGTGCTTTCGGATCGAGATTAGATGAAATGCCTACTTCCAAATTTTCTAATTCAACCCTTATTTTATGATAGGTCGTACCTTGTATACTAGATGCGTTATGACAATTTTCTAAATAATGTTCCCATAGTTTTCTATAAAAAAATATTAAAATCGATATATAAATCGGTATAAATTATAAATATACAATATTATCACGACTAAAATTAATATTTCACCTGCATTTTCCGATCGAACACAGCGCTATTGGATCACCAACTACTTCTACAATTGACTGAGCTCTCGTAATTGCTGTAATTAGAAGCTTAGCATTTGATAAAAAACCAAAGTCTTGTTCATCCTCATCTTCTTCATTAATATTTTGTCTATCATTGCCTGTTAATTTGAAAAAACGATCTTCTTTTCCAGAGCAAGTATGCCTAGTCCTCACAGTGCTAATTATTATAGCTCTATATTGTTTTCCTTAAAATTTTTTAAAATTATAACAGATAATAATTAACAAAACAAAAATTAATATTTAAGTGTAAACGTATCGTTTTTACCTTGAATATTCAACACTCGTTCGACCGAAATATGACCAAGCTTTTTCTGTCTTAATGCTCCTCTTAGATGAAAAACTTGATCAGCATAAGGAGTGACAATGCCTATACTTGTATCGTCTATTGGGCCCCATGAACTGGGCCAAGTGTCTCTTAATTCAAGGACCCTTTCAACGACTTCGTAGACCTTAATAACAAAATAATTTAAAATAATTACCAAATACACTGTAAATAAGAAAATACTTCGGCACTATTATAGAAAGCAGTACTGTTAGAGTCTTGCTTTTCGTGACCCTTAGCTGTATAAAATGACAATGGATAAATACTTGGATGAGCTGACGTTGCAGATGTTGCCTTTAATTGATCGTCATAAAACAGTGTAGACGTCAACTTCACTATCGAGGGGTGGGAACGATAATTTTCGCAAAGCAATATCGCGCATGGAAAATGCTTTGGATACAAATCGAAAAGTCGCTCAAGTAATGAAATGTGCAACCCGTGTTGTCTTGCTAAAGGAGAATGAACTTCTGGACTTAACTAAAAGCAAAATATAAAATGCCAAATATAACCACCGCGATAATATTCATGACAAGTTTGACTATACCTGCATGTGATCTCCCGCTAAGATAACACGTGTATTAGAAGATACAAGTGCAAATGGAACAATAGCTTCACATTCCATCACTTGAGCAGCTTCATCAATTAAAACGTGAGTAAAATATCCTTCACCAAAAAATAAAATTACCGTTATAAGCAAAAAATGAAAATTCAATAAAATTAAATTTTAAACCTGCTGGCAATCCAATTTCATTGAGGCACCTTGATGTTGAAAGAGTGACAATTACTACTCGGCTAGCCAATATATCGTCTAAGTCGGGCCTTCGAAATGTGCGACTATTTCCATCCGAATGAAAGAGACAATACTGCAAAACGATAGGATGAACCGTCTCGACTCGTCGATGTCGATAGTAGATCCTTAAAGGTTTGGCAGCCTCTAGCCCCGACTCAAACAATTGGTGCATATACTCTTTTACATACAAATCAGCAGCACTAAATATAAGAGTCATTTTGGCATCACAAATTTTACAATACATACTAAAAACTAAAATAAAAAACCTGTTTGAATGAGTGCAGACAAGAATTCTTGCATTCGTATGGATAAGTAAATTCTTGATTACTTGAGACAAAGTGAAGGTTTTGCCTGTTCCATATGGACCCATTAGAAGTATTGGCGGTAAATAAATATTTGCTGGAACAATCATTAATGATATTGCCTCTTTTTGCTTGGCATTCATCCTCGTATCAAGAGTATCTTCAATTTGCCTTATAAAAGTAAGATTTGTAGGAATATTAAACATGTCAAAACAACAAAGGTAAAAATCATTCACTTTTGAACTGGTTTTGAAATAGATGGGACTTCATCTAATCTTGGAAAAACAACTGAAGCGTTGGTCAAATTATCTAATGCATGATGCAACTCGCATATTGGCAGTCGATCCAATTGAAATTGTATCTAAAAAATTTACCACGTATTTTACCAAAAAAATTGCACTTGACAAGTAAAGTAAAATTTTACTTCAGCTTTTAGCACAGTAGATGCTTGCAAATTCAAATCAGCAACGCAAGCGGATGATAACCTTAAGTAAACGACTTCTTTACATTTGCCTTCAATAAAGGCCTCATATACCTAGAAGATGAATATTAAACTTAAAAAATAAAAAAATCCCTCCCTTTTTACGCGTATACCTTTCGTTTTCCTCGGTTATAAATAGAATCATTGCAAGGTGACAACAACACAAAATTACAACCGCTTAGAATTATTCTTCCAGCAGCTGTATCTTCTGTTAGTCTTCTATGAAGTTCTAATTGGGCAAATAGTTCACCCGGAACACAAAACTTAGCTCCAGACATTAAACCCGTTAACCAATAACTAGTTACAAGTTGTAATTCTGTTTCTATATTGTACCTGTAAATAATAAGTAAAGTAAATTAAAATATAACTCATGCAAAATTAAAAATAAGGTACTTTGAAAGTAATTCTCGCTGAGCAAATTCTTCTGCGTTTAACAAAGTGTGAAGTCGTAGTCGGTACGTGTCACAGTTCAACGGTTGATTTAGTATATCAGTTCTAGCAGATACTGCACCAGTAGAAGGAGGATATCGACCTAATAACCTTTCATCTTCTAAAGAAAACATAAGTGGCGACGGCTAAAAAATTAAAATGTGTTAAAATCATCAAAACGAAATATATTTCAATAAGTAAAAGCACAAACCTTAAAAGGTACAATGTTAACATTACTGAGATCCCACCTAATATCGCGGCAAACTAAAACTTCCTCTTGATCAATAACTTCGGTATCAGAAGGATCAGGTACCACCTCTGCTTTTAACCGCTGAATTAAATAAGGCTGGAAACCAAAATCAAATACTATGGTTTGTTCAAAAGTACCAAATACAGTACTATTAAACGAGATCTATAAAACATAAATAAATATAACTGTGGGGGTTATTATTGCATTTGTATAATTACTCCAATTGAGTAAGTTAATTCTCTAAATGGAAGTTGCTTAGAAACATCTGGATTACGCCATTCTTGACACTGCGATTGAACTGGATGATCATTTTGATTCCCCACACACCAACTAGAAACAGAAACTAAAGCAAATTCAGATCGACTGCTGTTATCCAGAAGAGCAATCCAATGTATAGCAACCTTCAAATAAAAATCATTAGATTAATACACCATTAAAATTATTAAACAATCAAGTTATACTTTAGAAGTTAGATTAATAGTCCAATGATGCGTCCGGTCTCTACCAACCACAGCCTTAGGATTTTCATAAATGCGACTTTGTGCAAAATTCACTTCTTCTCGAAGTAGCTCGCTTACATTATCAATCTACAGATTTTAATAAAATTCAGGTTCTCTAAAAACAATTTTGCACTTAAAAAAAACCTGTGATAATTGCAACATCAAATTTGTTAAATATGATTTTTCGCTCGAATGTTCTTGAAATTCTTTCTGTCGCAAACTAGCCCTCAATCTCCATTCATCTAACTCTTCTTGACTATGAGCACCACTGCATTGCTCGCCCAAACGACATGGAACTCTCGTAACAACTCTGATCAAATTAAAATATTATTCCCATTTAATGTAAGTTATCAAAACGCACATAAAAACGATTTATAAATGCATTTTATAAAACAAAACTAAAATTGCATTTCATAAATTCTTAATACACTGTACTGTACATTTTTAGTCAGGTATTAAAATTAATAAAATGCAAATCAAGTTTGAAATCGCCATTTTCAAGACCAAATATTATACCTGGGGCACAGTTGATATCCGTCCATTCCAGAACCCCATGGAGGAAGCCTAAATCGCCAATGATATTCATGATCTCCTAAAAATTTTGAAGACTCTTCTGCTTTTCTAAAGCCTAATCTTACTCCTAACATTTTTGGTTTAATTGACCTAAGTAAAATAAATCAAATGTTATTAGCATTGAAGGCACAAATCAACAAGAAAAATCTACTGAAGGAGTATGAAAAATTGACATTTGAACAAATTACGAACTCGTTTTACCTTTCGGTAATGTTGATAGCAGTAGGTAAATTATTGGTATAAATTAATAAAATACAAAAATGGTATGCAATCCTGCCAACATTTCTAATTTTGAATCGTATAAAGTAATATTTAAAATGTGCATATCTACTAGTGGTTTAACAACACAGCTCGCGCAGCAATATTGCTTCGCCTAAACTGGGTCAATCACAGTGTTGCAACCGATTTTTTAATAAATAGCATCATTTACATACAAATGAATCTTTCAATTCTATAATCGGAAATAAGTACTTTACACTTAAAAACAAAATTAAATTGAAAATAATTAGAAATTGAAAAATTCAATTTATCAATGGCGGAATCATTCAACCTAAATGAGGTTTGTCAATTACTGTACAGTATTGTTATGTACTGATAAATACAGCAGAATACGTCATGTCTGTTTATAGCACAAAGGAGATTGCGCCATCTATTGCTGATAACTGTCAACACACTGTTCATTACGCCAGCGGTCTCCAAAGTAAGGTACGCGTACCCAGCCCCCAAAGAAAACGCAAACTTTCTCTGGACTGTATTCCTAAAAAATTTCGCACTTCGTAAGCTCACTGCTCGACCTCTATTATTTTTCCTTTATATTGTATTATTTAAACAGACGCAATAGTAAGAGTGAGGACTAGATTTCGTCAAAATGTTATTATTTTGGCCAGAAACCTAAATTTGTATTTTTCCTAAAAAATGTTCACGCCTCGCAAAAAAAGGGCCGGCGCTTCTTTCCT
>JAQGAY010002198.1:0-11279 GCA_034698085.1 Polydesmus angustus
TTATGACGTCACTTAACGATTTAAAGTAGTTAATGCGATCAAAGTCGCTAACGTCTCCTAGAGCGCAGCCTCTCTATCGAGTTGCCTCCTTTTACTACTACCGGTACCTTGCATTAGCATTACTGTACACTGTATTAGTAATTCATAAGCAAAAATAAAAAAAAAATCAGAACCAATTTTCATAGTTGGTAATAATTATTGCATTTCATTTTCTATCTTTTTTGACTTTTGAGTAGCCCGGTACTAGAATTCAACACAGTTTTTGCTCTTAATTTTAAAGTTAGCTCAAAGATATTTCCAACTGCAGTACTCTTTAATATGATACGGTTTGAGACTTTACAATATTAAAACCGAAACTTTAAGTTTTCTTAACCCGTTTTCTCCAGTCTAAGTCCTTATTTGAAGTTCCTTTTTTTTAATTTTGAAAACTCGCTTTGACCTCTCCACCGGATGTCAGCTTTAACATTTGGTATTTGCCACACGCTCGCAAACGTACATAATAATAATAAAAATGTTTCCATTGTATGCAAAGCTGCTAAATTCGCAGCTCTCGTCATTTGTCGATGGCACCGAATCAAAAATCTCCTATCTTTTTCTGCCATCTTTAATAACTCTTGTCACGGATGGCCGCGCATCAACCTCAGCGGCCTTTTTTATCCACAAACTTTCCATTCGACTACTAACGATGCATACTAATTATTAGTAGAAGCAGTACACCTTAAAACAAACAATAACAATGTTGAAAACTTTTTTTTCAAAAAAAATATATATATACAAACATTATTATATTGTTGAGAAATGACACAGTATTGAAAATAGTCGACCACTAGAAATACTATTTTGTAACAGGTCTTAAGTATTTCAAGACAGACTTTAGTACTAGTATTACTAAAGCAAAGCTACAGTGTAAGGTACTTCGCGAAGACCAATATCGTCTCTCCAATCATCTTAAAAAAACATTCAGGAACGCCAAAAATTGTTATAAAAAGAGCGACAGTAATTTAAGAAAATCTCATATAATCTTGAATATCGGTACATACTAATATAAAGTCTAAAAAGTTAAAATAAAATTTGTTTTGATTTCGCAATAAAATTTATTTGCATAGACATTTACTTTATAATTTCCGAAATTTTAATTGTGAAGAACTTGGTTTTCTAATTTTTGAGTCGAGCTTCTAACCTCGAAAAATTACAACTTTAAATGCTTCATTATATACGGTAGCTTGTATCATGATACAACTTTGGAAGAATGTCATAATAATTATTACGAAGATTATTGTTAATTGTTTTAGAATTTCAATATCCAAAATTCTGATTAATTTAAAATTTATAACTTTAATTTTAATAATTTTGTTATTTGGAATTGCCACTTTCGATGCTTTAATTTACCGATATGAAGATTTTGACTACAATCATGTACTGTACTGTAGTTTTAACCTTTCAAGATGTTACATTTATCTTGCTGGATTATTGACTACCTGTACCAAAATTTTGATTTGTAGATATTTTAACTGCAAATTTTTTGGATAACTATTTCACCGATGTTATTTGCAGCTTTTGAGTTTTCAATTTTAGATTTACATTTTTGGCTAGTTCACTATTCGTTACCAAAAATAACTATTGAAAATGTAAGACTTAAATTTCTGCCATTTTTTTAAGATTTTTGTTTTTGCAATTAAAGATTTTTAAAATTGGGTTATTTTCCACCTTTTAATTCAAGGCTATTGTCATGTCTTGATTTTATACTATTCGAGGTTATAAAGTAAAGCAGATAATTTCTTAACTATAATTTCATTACTTTTTGACAAGTGCATTTTTATCCATGCTAAAAATTCAATATGAAATATTTTCATAAAAATTCCACTGTAATTACGATTTTCTCTTAGAAAAAGGAAAAAAAATATATAACAATCTGAAACGTTGTACAGCGTGATATAAATGTAATGTTATGCTTGAGAAGAAGTCTCATTGTTCTACCTGTCCTTTCCAAGAAAAGTTTGAAAAAGTAGGACATTTGCAATTGTGACTGTCACCGGCAGTCTTCAAAAAAAAAATTATGTTGTCACTATACCACGCCACGTCACACCGGTAACTTCAAAATAAAGTTGAGGCGAAACCCTGCCAAAAATCAACTCGCCAAAGACCTTGGACACATCAGCTGCTTACCATTCATACACCAAACCAACCTTTCAGTTCCAAACAATTACATGTACGGTACTGTATTTTCAGGTTTAACACTAACGTACAACTGTGCAAAACTAATTCATCAATAATAAAAATAAAAAAAAAAGAAAAGACGTGAAATATTTGCTTCATGGCCATTTGAATTATACGAGTATCTTTGTGAATTTTTAATATTATTAATAATAATTATCATAAAAACACAACGATAAATCCAGAAAAAACAAACGTGTACCGGTAATCAATATTAAAATATAAAATATTTTATCTTAGGTAAGTTACGTGTTTAAAAAATATTTACATTTTCCAAAAATGCAACAAAATACAACTTTAACACACGTAAAAATATTTAATTTTATGAAAATCACCTTTACCGGTTCGTTGTGTAACGCGTTAACGATATTTCAGTTTTCACCCTGTGATTTTAGGTTGTAATTAAATTTCTAATTAAAGTAATAAATATTAGCTTTTCTAAGATAAAGTAGGATAAAAATAACAAAAAATGCTAAAAATCAGATCCAAAAATATAACAATTACGAGTCATGCATAAAATAAATTAAACAGTTTTTTAGAATTGTCTTTGATTATTATTTCTGGAAAATAATTCAAATTGTAATTCCTTTTGAATAATAAGCTTAAATATTGTGGATTAAAATAAGCGCGGCAATCAGTCTTTTTAATCAGCAAATTTATTTATACAGTACATATAATTTTAAGAATTTTTTAATTTAACCAAAATTTTAAGATTAATGAAAATCTATCTTATCCACATGTGCGACTTTTTTCAATTTATTTTATCTGTGTAAACTCATTATACTGACTTTCAATACAAAAATTATATTAATTACTGATAATGTTTTAAATCTATCTAATCTTAATTAAAACAATAATGGAAATGATATCCAAAACTATTTTTTGTCACCCCCTCGCTTTTTCTTCATAAAAGGTTATACAGTAAAATCATACCAGAATAATTACATAATCATCGAATAGTAAGGTGAGCAACTGTATGATTAATCATAATGTTCCCTCTCGGTACATTTGAAAGAACATAATGTTTATGTAACAGTAAATTTGAGGCTACAAATTTCAAAGTTGCACATCATATCACTAAGTGGGAAAAATGTATAATTTCCATGAAAAAAATGTATATTTTTTGTATTTAAATAACTGAAAAAGTTTGTTACTATTCTCACGAATTGCGAAAAGAAAATTCGCCGAGTGGGAGAATCAGACCGTAAAAGTTAACAACTACTGTATAATGCACTCGAGTAAAGTGAAAGTAAGTCGTTGCGTCGAATAAGAAAAAGTAATTTCCGTCTGTTAAATGCCACAATGACAAACGCTTTTATCAACATTTTACACGAGTGTGACCACAAGAGAGAAAAAAGAATTTAAAAAAAGCGATGGAACTATACGTGAAAAATGTAGGAGTAAAACGAAAAAAACTAAAAAAAAAAAAAAATAATAATAATCCTAAAAAAAAAAACAATCATCTGACATTTTCAAGAACTAATTTTAATGAGAAGATTACCAGCATTATAAATTTTGGTTGAGAATAAGGTTAATCAGTAACCAAAAAAAAAAAAAATTTATATCACATTTTTTTAAAGAAAATTTTACGTGAACATAAAAAAAGCCCCGGCGATTTCTCATTCGCATCAATGAAAAATGTCCGAAACTTTTTTCCGATCTTTAAGTTTATTCAGTTTACACTATAATTATCTAGCCGATAAGTAAATTAGTGGTTTAATCAAAAGATTTAAGTTGTTCATATATTATACAGTACTTCGCTTGGAAGTAAATTTTCTTCGTCGAAGATTTTGCAAAATAGTGAGTGATATTCAATGAGTGCAAAAAACAATCAAACAAACATTTGATTAGTATTATACAGTAACTATTATAATAGAAATTAATATTTATGGTATAATAATTATGAAACTGATTACTGATTATGAAACTAAGTACTAAAAAAATAATAATTAAAGTTGAGTACTTAATTAATTTTGTACAATTAATCGAGGGTAAATAAACCATTATAAATAAAATTACGATACAGTGTAATACATTTTTGGTTATCAAAATTATACTGTATTTAATTTTTTAAAATTTTAAACATAAAAAACCTCAACTTACGATGTTTTAATGAGAAAATAATAAATTAGAAAAACGTAACAGAGAAAAGCAAAAAGCGGAAAATTCATTAACAAGTAGCCTGACCATTTAATATGATTTTCAGTAATTGGTTTTTTTCGCAACGATGGATTTTATTTAAAACAAAATTCCAAAGAAAAACAGTTTTTTAAATAATGTTGTTTTTCCTGATAAAACTACATTTAAAAGTCGTAAAATACCTATTAATTATTAAAATGCGTTCTTACTAAAAAAAAACTGCTAATTACTTAAGCATGAGATCAATTAATGGTGTAAATAAAACATGCAATGTTTATGAGGTATTTTTATGTAAATTTTAGATGCGGCCGTGTCATGGAGTTCAAAATAAATTCCAAAAAAATAAAAATCATAATAATCTAAATTCGATGAAAATGAATAGACGAAGGATATCGATACGCTTCGTGACAATAAAGGCATCCGGTCCTCCCACTTTCAAAAAATCTCCCACTCTCTCGCACTATCGATTTCTACTTTTTTTACCTCAAAAAAAAATATATATATAAAAATTTAACTGGGGAAAAAAAAATTAGGTTATCACCCTTCACTGAACGTTTCTTAACTTTTCGTTCGGATTAAAAAAAAAAATATGCAAGTTGAACGAAAGGGAAAAGCCAATTCCTCCCACCTACCCACATCACGACCTATCAACTCATTCATTCAAAACACTTTGAATAGCGAGAGAAGAAAAGAAAAAAAAAACCAGATAAATTTTCCACTTTTCATATCAATTTTTGAATTTCTCATTACATTAGCAAAAATAAATTATAAATTACGAATTTTCCGCCTAAATAATTCCGATTACGCCATCAACAGATTCGCACTCATTATCCAGATGCCTCTGATGATCGACGTATTAGAAAATTATGATGGTTTTATGTTTGATATACTGTACACACAATAAGGCTTTTAACACACGCATAACATTTTCCCCAAATACATCGTTTTCCCAAATACAGTACCGGTACCTCGTTCAAAATTTCCAACTAATTTTTTTTCTCTTAATATTCTTCTTTAAAAAAATTACAAGTTTGTTGCATTCCTACTCAAAACTTAAATTTATTGTTTTTACACAAAACAGAAAAGTTAAATGTTTAATAAAATTCATTAAAGTGAAGTTTTTTCCGTGTGTCATTGAAATATATAGATTATTAAACCGATTAATGTACTGATTCAGTAGGGTTCGTTTCTATAAAAATATTTTTTAATTTCTTTATAAATTTATGATCATTTTTATTATTAAAAATTCTCTAAATTTATTATTTTTTACTTTACTATCAGATTCTTTTATTTACATGCTTTTGAATGCTACTTATCTTTTCAATCTTAGCTTTTCTAGATTAATATCAGGTTCTCTGGACCTGATAAACTGACATTTAGGTACATTTTAGCACCTACACTTCTCAAGATTTTATACATATTACAAAAATGTCTATCTGTCCAAATGTTACATCTGTCTTAAGTAGTATCTATCGAAGACGCATTGATATAATATTATGTAAATTTCAGCAGTAAACAAAAGCTACAACAAGGAATAAATTATTCACAACACTCCTCTCGAAATAAAAAGTCGTCCAAAGAAGCAGGCATAATTGTTTGTTTTTTGTATGTCTAACACGCATAATTTTTTTTTTTTAAAAAGAAATTTAAAAAATTTGCGTATGCAAATATTCAGACGGAGTCTTCAGCACTTCCGCTTTTAACAGTACATACAATAATAATTATTACCGAAATAATAAAAACAAATCGACACCGGAAATGCAACTAAAAGCAAAGTCTTTTGATCGAACAATCAATTAAACAAATATTTCTAATTTTTTTGCAATTAAAAAATTTAATTAACCACAAATGTGAGCTAATAGCTTGTTTGACTCTCTCACTTCCGAATTTTGCTAAAATCGGAATTTCGCAATAAACTTAAATACCGTAATAAAAAAACTTTCCAATTTTGATCCAAACTATACCAAAAAAAAAAAATTTTAAAAAATAAACTAAAGCTGATTACGATTCGTATATTTTTCTGGGAAATCCATTTCGCAAATTTTTAATTTCTAAGCACGTATATTTATTTTTTTCTTAACATCTTACTCATTTGCATTACAATACAATCTGAATGCGATTCAAACTGAGCAATATATAAAAATAATATAAAGCAGATTCGTTAATAACAATTATTTGCGTACGCGGATTTCTTGAGTCACTTTTTTCCTCGATTTCTTTCGCCTGCCTACCTATACCTACCTACCTATCTAACCCTACACCCGATGTAGCAAGTAGGTCTATAAACATTTACCACATCCGGCCATTGTAAACAGGAAAATCCAAAAAAAGCAGAGTTGCAGCATAAATAATAAGCAAAACAAGTGGAGGACGACATTTAATTTCGTGGCTGAGAAACATAAACACACAATGCGTAGAGCGATAGAGGGAGAAAGAAAATGAGTAAGAGAGAGTATAACGTAGTGTAAATCATCTTATGGATGAGAAGAGTTGAGGAGTTTTACGTTGTCGAAAATAAGGTCGAAAATGCACGGAAGTGCGTGCAATCCTTTATTTATTTATTTTTTTCATTCTCTCTTCGACTTAATGCTTATTTTAATACACTTTTTTTTTTATATTATATATCTTCCGAGTCTTCTGGTTCTCCACACTCTATCGCCCTCACTCCCCTCCCCTTTTCTTATCCTCTCTTCACCCCCTCCCTCTCGTGTGATCCTCAATGCACGTGCAATCCAAATCGCCACTGATTGCAAACCTCTCGTATATCATTTTTTTTTTTTTTCAAGAAATAATATTTTGATAAAAAAAAAATTTGGCATTGACAATCTATCACCTTTGTTCCCGCGCAATTCCTCTTTAAGATTTATCCTTACTCATTTCCGGTACCGCCTCACCTGCTTGCTCTTTATTCTTTCTTTATTACTTTTTTTATTTTTTTTTTTATTAAAAACTTTGTTTCGTTATTTTTTTAAATACGACCATTTAAATTACAACTGAAATAATAGTACCGGTGTAAGCAGCAAATAAGCGATCTGTTCATCCATTTGACAAGAATCTTATTCAAATGTTAAAAAAAAAAACTCATTCAAAATTAAGAAAAATTGATTTTAGAAGGGAGTATGGGTTTCTTTAAAAATTAAGTAAACATTCGTTCAAATAAAAAATGTCTAAGAACAATCGTTCAAAACCGAACTAAAAATCGTTGGAAAACGCCACAGCAAAATTAATGATCCAAAATGGCAGACTATAAACTTATATAAATTTTCTAATAAGGTAAAAACATTTTTTTCATAGAATGTAAACAAACGAATTGAAATAAATATACTGTATACTTTTTTTGTTGTAAATTTCAAGCTGAATTCCAAGCCAATTTGATGTCATTGTGAAAAGGTCTGTGTCAAAAGCCCTTTTATTTACCAAAAACATGGCAAAAGAAATTTTAAAAGAAAGTTGTTTACTTTTTCATTATTTGACTTTGCAAACCTATCATTAATTTACAAAGCTTTTGCCCCTGTATCTCATTTTTGCTTACATTATATAATTAGAGCAAGGTTTCTTTTTTTTTTACCATTTTCACTATTATATAACCCAGATCGTCTCTGGGTCCTCTACCCTGTCATTTTACTAACGTAGACACATCATTCATTCGCATCTTTTATACTTTTTGTTACAAACTTTGTTGTATAAAAACTCAACAAAAAAAAAAGAACTTTATCACCAAATGTCTAAAAATGAAGAAAGATACGTTTTCAAGTCTTGTAAAATTAAAAAAAAAAACAACAACTTAAAAATACCGCATTTCTAGCTTAATAAAGTAGACCTACTTAACATAATAAAACGAAATGATTAAATTAATTTAAATCTCGAATTTTATTCATCTACGAGTATGTTTTGATTTTCAAAAATAAAAGAAAAAGCAGTGGACTTCATGGTTTTGTTTTTACCATAACATTTTAAAATATCGAAGACCTGGTTTTAGAACGTACAGTAGTTTTACTTAATCATCAATCTTCATTGGATTAAATTTGTTCCCGAATTAAATTCTTAAATATCCGTGCCAACAAAATATTTGAATAATGTAACTGAAAAGACACCACTTGTTGTCTAGGGTTTTTTCCACCCAATAGCACATATGTTTTACAACAATTACAGTAATTTTGAAAGCAAGTTTATTAATTTTAAATCGAAGATAAAAAAAAAATAAATCGCAAATATCCCCAATAGAAAAACATAATAGAAATTGTTTTCTACAATTTGGAAAGAAAAAAAACAAACAACAGCAACAAACGAGTGTACGATCAACAATAGTAGTAGCTATTAGTGTAAAATTTGGCATTAACCTTAAAATACCTCAACAGTAGGCTACTTCAACAAATGAATGAAATGGGGATAAAACAATAGAAGAAATTACATTCGATGGTCAGCAGTTCTATTTTCTCACGGCACGAGAGGTCACCACCTTAGCCAGAAAAAATTACAATAGACAAAAAATATCAAAATATGCTAACAAAAAATAACAAATAAAAAAAATATATATATCAGCTAAAATGTAGTAGTTTATTAAACTGTAAAAATGACTGTTAACAAAAATCATTATTGTTATAAAAACAAAGTTTCTCAAGCAAAAATTATAAAATGTTGAAGTATATTTTACCAATATGTATCGAAACATCTTACTGTACAATGTAAAATTCAAAAACTTAAGTGAAAACTACGTGTATACCCAAAATCACTAAGCCCAAATAACAAAAAAGCATCTACCAACTGTTAAACCACACTTTTGTGTAATTTAACCATTATAAAAAAAATATTTTCTGGAAGACCCTACCAGTACGGTGAGTGCCTCAAATCCGCCGAAAAAAACCCATAAAAATACAACTAAAAAAAATATAAAAAAAAAACCTTTAGAAATTCGCTCTATCTTCATAAACGCACGTCAGATAATTGGATAAAAATGGCAATTCCACTCAATCGAAAAGTACCTTTATTAAAACGAGTGCAAATTCCATCTTTTTTCCCGTCTACATCCATGCGCAAAGGAGAGTAGACAAATGGCTAATGAGAGCGATAATGACGGTAGAAAAGGGCCAACATCGGTCGGTGGCATAACCAGCCAAACCAACGGAAACCTTTAATTAGAGGTAGTTGCGTTGCGAGGAGTGCGACATCGAGCGGAGAGCGGGATAGATAGATAGATATTATGAGAGGTGGGATCATCATCATCATCGTGTTGAATAGGGGAAAAAGAGGGATTTTTATGGCTTTTTCACATACGATACCTTATTATAGACCATTCAAGTGTCTGGGTGAAATTTTTATGAAGAATTACACGTTGCGCGTACAAGGTGTACTATAGAGCACGGTATAGGGATAGGAGAGGTATCCGAGGTGCCATCATTAGGAAGGGAGCGAGGGGGATGAACGAAGCAGTGAGGATGGAAGCAAATCTCCGTTTTCAAATGATACAGTAATAATAGCAAAAGTATGAAAAAGCAAGAAATAATAAGAGGCGAATTGGAGGAACCGTTAGTTCAGGGCATGGATCCATCCGGGTAACGTTCGAAAAGGTAAGATATCCGCGTGCAGGCCACGTCTTCTCTGCTCCAATTTTGACAGCCATCAATCATCTCCCCATCCCTGATCATCCCACGTGTACGCTGTACGAAGAAGAGAGGAGAGGAGGGAGAATTGGCGCCAACCGTTCCAATTTCCTCTCAATCTTCGTCTACACCCACCCCTTACAAGTAAAAAGAATATCCTCACAGACTTATCTTACACCTTCAATCATCACAATTTTTTAATGCTTTTTTTTAATAATTATGTATGCAAATAGAAGATGAAAACAAAACTCCCTCGATAATCACGGGGGGTGATAAAACAAGGGATAGTGGCGGCGGGGAGAGGATTGGAGAAGAGTAAACAAGACGGGAGAAAAGCATTACGTTTACAGTAGCCTACATGTATACTGTACAGTATTCCATTTTGCGTTATCATTACTGTATTTCGAAGTTCATGTTTTTAAAACTTTTATAAGCGTAAACATACTGTATTTTTTAAATAAATAATAAAAATAAAGTTTTTTAGAGGAGCCAACTCCATTACAGTAGTTCTTTTTGATCATGAGAGTAAAACGGAAATCTACTACCGTATACAGTTCTTAAAGACAGCGGCAGTATTGTACAGTAACGTATTTTCAGTGAAGTATTCGCATGGTTTATGATATTACAAGCTACTGTCTTTCATATTGCGTCTTTTTACTTTTGGGCTCAAGTTTTGGTTTTAGGCTCCTAAGCGAAATAGTTATGGCCTTAGTATAGGCTACTGTAGTAAAGCATCGAGATTACTTCTTTATTTTTGAGTAGCCTACACGTAGGTTACAGTATTTTCTATAATCTAGCCTGTTTTCTAAAAGTTTTGTATAAAAGTGAACAAAATTATTGTGATTTCGACTAAAACCAAGAGCGGTCGGTACTGAACTTTAAGTCAAAATATTAAAGAAAAATTCGTCTCATCAAGATGTTTTCTCGGGTGACGTTTCACTACCCGGTATATTAGGTACCGGTATATCAATTATTATTAAATTAACGTGTCCAACATTCTTCCACGTACATGTAAGTCATCCATTTTTAACACAAGTCATTTACCGTAACTTGACCATTACTTAAAAAACGTAGTCATTTACAAGAAAATTTAACACGCACATGTAAATGAAAGACGTGTAAAACGAAGGAAATCACCACCAACAACCTAATCATGTATGCAAATTAAGCCAAAATATTCAATTTCTATTTTTTCCCCCCTTTTGGTTTCACGTCCGGAAAGGCAGCGGCGTAGCCAGGTTTTCGTGCTAGGGGGAGCGAGCACATAAAAAAGGGCCCAAGTTATATAGTTAAAAAATCGCCGAGCTTGCGAGGCGCGAAATTTTT
>JAQGAY010002199.1:0-11271 GCA_034698085.1 Polydesmus angustus
TTACCACCACGGCAACCACGACAAGCGCCTCGTTGGCGTCGATTGGCGGCCCAGGCGAAAGCCATCCGGAAGGTCGATAGAAAGTACAAGGGGCCGAAATAAAGCTGAGAACTTTTTTTTGTGCGTTGGCGACAGTTCGTTGAAGTCGGGGGAATGTGTTTCGAGTCGCTATTGGCATTTGAATTGAGATCGCAGAGGTCATTTGTTTTGTTTAATTTCATGTTTATTATGTTGGGTTCTCGACGTGGAGTTGTTTGCCGCGATCGAGCATTAGAAGTTAACATTTTGTTCACATTTGTGATTGTCGGCGATTCGAGCCGTTATTTGGGTGTTTTTTACTCAAATATCTGCCCGAATCATTCACCGAAATCCTGAGTGCGTTGGTTATTTTTTTGCGAGTTGGCAGCTCGAAGGTGATATTTAAAATTGCAATACCTTTTATTTTGGGGTATTAAATGTGATAACAGTACCTAAAGTTAGTTTATTATATTGATGGCTGTGAGTGTCAAGGTGACAATTTTTTTTTATGTGCCACGATAATAGTTAAAAATTGCGAGGAGCACGCCGGGGAACGTTAATGGCAGCGGAATTTGTTTATTGTTGGATTTATTTGTTTGAGATAGTAGAAGCGCGACATTAATGTTAAAATTTAAAATTTTATTAGCAGATTTATTTTAGGGAGCGTTCGTTTGAATAATTAGTTATTAATCGAATATTGAATTTAAAGCGAGCACCTAAATTTGTTATGGCGGATGTTTCAAAAACTTTATTTTTGTTGCGGAGTCGCACCTGGGAAACAGGATGCAATTGTATTTAAGCGGCTGTGTGATATTTAAAATAGTATAGCTCTGTATTTAATTAAGAATTATTTTTTTGGTGGCAAAGGTAGCAATTGGTTTGAAATAGTAGTGTCCAAGGGGACCATTTTTTTTGTGAATTTTATTTGAAATGTAAATTTGTTTTGGTCGGTTGGGACACCCGAGATGAAGAAAGGGGAGTCTGTCGGGGCGCCACCTAGTGTGCGAGGTGGGAGTTGACTAGTGGAGCTTATGCTTAAGCTCGAGTGTGAACGTCAGTCAACCGGAGGATCTCGCCCGGTTGAGATCTACTAATTGTAAGCTCCTTTGCCACAGCTGATGTATGTAACATATAAAGTATTGTGTGCATACTAATTATTGTGTCTCTCGGTCCTTCCGCGCGGCTTCCGGTCATGACACTACTCTTGTTTTTATTCAGAATTTCAATTTTCGTTTCTTTTATCTTGATAACTTAACAAGTGAAGAAAAAATGCTAATGGTTCCCAAAATATCTGACTTTATATTTAATTGTGAACATGTTACCGACAGTGGTTTAACATTGCCTTGCAAGTAATTAAATATTTTTAATCAAGTAAATTATTTAAAAAATGTAATTCAAAATTTAAATTATTATTTTTAAGTTACGTGAGTCATTCAGTTTTAGAGGCAGAAAACCATTTTCCTACTGCGTGCGCAGTTATCAATCCTCAAAAAAAAAGCAACAGCAGTGAGCAGTTGAAATTCACCAGTAATAAATTTATATAATTTTTTTTTAAGTACCGGGTACCGCAGTTATTTTAAAAAAATTAAAAAAAAAAAAATAATAATAATTAAACAGATTTAAACATGCAAGTGGGTGCTGTTCGCAATAATTTTTTTCTAAAAAATCAAATCCAGGCCACGATTGGACTACATCCATTTATAGCCTATCCTGACTTTCTGTTAAGTGATGAGAGTTTAAAAAATAAATTCACTGTTGAACCTGGAGATTTAGTGGAAGCCACATTTACACTGGTATAACTAGTATTTTTAATTAATATTTCTTATTGTCTGGTAATAATAGGGGCTCAAAACAAAAATAACCTTAGTCCAAAAAATAAAATTTTCAGGAGAAGAAAAAAACAGGTTGAAACATGTGTGGTTTTTGTAGGGAAATCAAAATTTTTAAACCTAAAAACTTAGGAGAAGAGCTGTTTTTGGAGTAAAATGAATGCATAGGTTTTTAACTCATTTTTGCATTTTTTTTTTAGGACAAGACTAGTGTTTGTTTTTGTTTTGAGCTCTTCTAAATTTTATTAATAATAATTATTAGGAATTTCTTTTTTATGGTAAAATTAGACAGAAAAACAAAGACTACCCGCTCCTTACACATCCAAATGCATTCCGGAAGACTCTAAATTTGCAAAATTACCTCCATTTCCTGACCAAAGATTCACTTTCAACTACTCTTACACTTATAAGGTTTATTTTTTTAAGTAACACTGGTTAATATTGTATTTAAAATTTTATATATTACACACATTTTTTTTATTTAGGATTGCCTAATTTACTGTTTAGAAGTGTGGGTGGAATTAGTAAGCAACGAATCAAGTATGAACAATTTTATTAAAATAACAATAGACAATGAAGCATAAAATACACATTGCGACTTCGATTTTATCGAGAATATATTATCTACAAAAAAAAAAAATTCAAAACTCTTCTTAGGATGCAAATTTTAAGAAAAAAAAAAAAATTAAATAAAACACTGAGGTTTAAGTCACTCATTAAATTGCAAATACATGCACTATAAGTTCTATAACTATAATTTTACTTT
Organism: Polydesmus angustus; assembly: GCA_034698085.1. Taxonomy (NCBI): domain Eukaryota; kingdom Metazoa; phylum Arthropoda; class Diplopoda; order Polydesmida; family Polydesmidae; genus Polydesmus; species Polydesmus angustus. The sequence goes on from JAQGAY010002199.1 coordinate 2,614, forward strand.
TAATATTTTTTAAATTGGTTATTTGTTAAAATTTAATTCCTGATTAACACTGATTTACTATCAACGCAAAATATGCTTGTTCTTTTTTTAAAAATCCACTTCTAATTTTGCCAGAGTAAGTATTATATAAATAAATTTTAAAGTTCAAACTGACGACATAAGAAAAAGACTTTTATTACAAGAAAAAAAAAAATGCTTAACAACAAAATCAGTATTAATTTTTTTGAACATTTATTTATTAGTAGCGGATAAGGCAAAATCCTGTAATTGCCAACAGCCATGCACGTAAGAAAATAGACACATTTAACATTTTAACAAACATTTTTATTTATACTGTAAAATTTTTTTTTTTTATTCATTGTGTGTTTTTATTAGAGAAAAAGAATTTGAATTAAAAGTCAAAAAAAGAAATTTTTTTAGCAAGAAAGTAAATATAATTTTTTTTTTAAAAAAAAAAATTTATTTAAGTAGAAAAGAAAAAAAAACGTAATCTTTATTAGGAAATGAAACTTGATGAATTCCTTAATAAAGAAGACTTCATAAACTATCTATGGTAATTTTTTAATTTGAGTTTCAAGGAGTTTGAGAAAGAGAAATATTTAAATTCTTAATTATTTCTTTTTTAATTAACTATTAATTAGGAATGGCACAGCTGAAATTCGCATTAGTAGTGGATCCATCACGAAGAAAGTTATTAGAGAAAAACCTGCAAATAACGTAAAAAAAAGTCATTTATTTGATTTGCAAATAATTATTGATTCTAATTATTGTGGGCTTTTTTTAGCCCTTTAATTTGATGGGAATGATGGTTGGCATTTCCGGTCTGTGGATTGGTCAATCTATACTATCCTTTATCGTAGAAATACAACTGATGACGTCATATATCATGGAAAAACTTACAAAAAAAAATCGATAAGAAAATATAAATTAGCATTTTTTTTTAAATCACTTTTAGAAAACTTACAAAAAGTCTTAATTTAAAATTTTATTCAATGCTAAAACACAGATATTAATCCCCAACACACTATATTTAAACATAAAATCTTATTCAAAAATCTTAATTAGCGTTTCATAAAAATATTTTGATGAAATGTCACTTATAAAATTAACAATCTCGTTTAAAATAATTATTGCAAAATACTCTGGTATTATAGAAAATAATAAAAAAAAATTTAGATTAATAAAGCACAAAACTGAAATTTTGGAGTTATTATTATTAATAAACTATCTAAATTAAATTAAAAAATTAATTTATACTATCTAATGCAGCTACTAATAATAATTAGTAGTTGATTTTTTTTATCAGTGTATTTTTATTCTGCCGCTAAATACTTAAATAATTATCGATTTTTTTTTACTCTCTAATTTGCATTAAACAAAGTATTTTTTTCTTCTCTTGTATTCTTTTTATTTTATTACGTGTAAAAATTAAATATTTTTATAATTCCACTTTTATTATTGAGTTTAATTCCCAGCTGTTTTAAACTTTTTATTGTATTTATGCTGTATTTAAACGATTTTAGTACTGTACTTTTTTCTTCCGTTTAATATTATTCGTGAAGAGTAATAATTTTTTATGTTGTTTTCAATTTATTATTTATTATTGGGTTAATTATGCCGAGTGACGCGAGTCTCCTATGGTTGAACCGGCCTTAACTTGATAACTGAATATCATTAAATCCAACAAACTTACCAGTGTGATCCAAGATGACACTCTGTATGTCAGAGTACATATTGTCAAAATTATTCAGAAATATTTTTAATTTTGTAAATTTTAATAAGCAAAATTGAAATTACATTTTTAATACAAAATTTTGAATCTTTACATTCTAATTATTTTACTTTTATAATAGTAATAATTATTATATTTAAAAAAAAAATACGAAAAAACAATACCGGTATCTTAATTTTTTTTAAAAAAAAATAATAATATTAGCAGGCTTATCCACATGAAAATTGTACCTTACTCGATTTTTCAATTTTTCAATTTTTAAATTACATTAAAAAAAAATGCAATGTCTTATACTTGAAGTATTTATAAATTATGTGGCAATAAATAAATTTAAAATATATTTAAAAAAAAATAGAAAAAATTGATAAAAAAAAAGTTTAAAAACACACTGGAAAAAGTTAAAAAAATCTAGAAAAAAAAAAAAACCTAATATTAAAAATTTAATATTATACTGTATTTAATTTTGGCGGAATCGATCCCTGCCCTATGACGTACGATCAAAGTGTGTACTGTACACTTCGCCGCTCATGATTGGCTGCGGAGTAACGCCCTCGCTGATGACGCGCTTTTTAATTGAGCGCTGCGTGCGCCACCACACGGCAGTTGCGTAGTTGCCGTCCAAATGAGTAGACGTATTTTTCACCTCATCCACACTTTTATTTTTTTTTTTCCGTTTATTTTTCAAATTTAAATTTTTTTATCAGTTCATCAAACTAACTAATAAATGATGTCCAAATACATTATGGGCAATCACCATTTTATTTTTGGAGCTTGGATGGCTCCTAAGTTCTGAGAAACGGGTGGATTTTGAATGACGTGCATGAGATGGTGAACCACGTGCTTTTCCTTTGTTATTGCTAGACTTTTATTAATTGACGGATTAAATGAAATTAGTGTTAGGTATTCTTGCTGTAGTTCTTCAATTATTATTTTTTTTTTGTTGAGAACAATAGCTGGCATTTATTCCGACTTATTTTGGTTTTAAAATTTTTTTTTTTTTTTTTTTGATGACCAAGTTCATGTTTTTCTATTATTTATTATTAAATTCTGTAAGTTATTTTGTGTAAATTCTGTGTATTTCAATAAATTATAATTTTTGTTTAGTATTTTAAAAAGCATGTGATGCCACTACTGTTTTTTATGGTGTTGTTTTTATAATAATTTAGTTTTACTGTATGTATTTATTTTTTGCCGAAAAGTATTTAATTAATAATTTTGTTACGTAAAAAAAAAAAAGATTAAAAAGTGAAGGTCATGAACCTAAATAATAAAAACAGATACGGTAATGAAACAATTTACATATTTTTGATTTTAACATTTTTAGCAATGTTTTTACCCCCTTATAAATTCCGTTTTTTTTTTCATACGGTAAAATAATAATAAAATGCCTCTGCCTCATTTTCACAGCTAATATTTGTATTGAACAACAAGTTCTTCTCCAGCCATTTATTGTAACTAACAATTCATTGTATTAAATTTATTTTTGTACGATATTTTAAGTTTGTTATATCCGATAATTCGTTATATCGAACAAATTTGTAATGTTTAAAAATTCCATACTGTTGGCACCTTGACAACAGACTTAAAATCCCATGTATTTTCAAGTTACGTTTAAAAAAATTTTTTTGTTCACAAAAGCAAACATTTCTATTTACATGAAAATGTAGAAAATTCAATAAATTTCTTTAAATAAATATTTAAACAAACATTTTTGTATTTTAATATATTTCCAGAATAAACATGGAATTTCAACGCAATTTTCACGTTGATTTTTTTAATAATCAATTAACCTTGACACGTTTAACGTGAATATTAAAAATAACAGAAATATTTCTGCGCAGTTATTGTGACAAGATGGTGTTGTTGATGAGTGACTCTCTTTCGGCTGTGGACCAGATCCAGGGATCGAAAAACAAGACTAGGAAGAGAATGTGGTTCTTTTTCCTCTCCATTTCTTCACTCTTGGCCCTCTATCAGACATACAAACTCATCTCGGACTATTTTCAGTAATATTTTAATATTCAATTTTAAAATGAAAAAAACTAAATTTTTATTAGCAGATTTAACTTTAAGTTTTTTTAATTAAATTTATTGATTTCATTGCCTGCTTTATTAGAATTCCGATGAGTAGTTCATTAACTGAGGAGTTTGCACTTGGTTCATATGAAAGCACTACGTGTTTTGGAAATCCACTTTACATTAATAACACTAATGATAATACAAGCCACATTTTACTAAAAGTAAACTATTTGAATTTTAAAAAATAACTATTTAAGTGGTTAATGAAAGTTATCAGATGAAAGGTTTGGACTCCTCCTGCAATATGACATCTCCATCACTCTTTTGTCTCTCTCTTTTGACAGAAAGAGACAGATATGATATTGGACATGACATGAATAATTTCATTTCTGAATTTAAAATTAATTATACTCCTTTTGTTTCTATGCATATGTAAGTGGTTTTTTTTATTCCATTAAAAATGGATAGTTATAATCATGATTTCTTAACAACAACACCTCTGATTTAGCGATAAAAAAAGTTTTTTTAAATATGACCTCTCCAACTGAGTCGGCACATGTTAATTCGCTCTTCAAAACTTCCATTAACATTATGGCAGATGTGTGACTAGATATTGGCAGACGCGGATTGCTAAATGGGCCAGGTCATGGGGCATTTCGTAAAAAAATCAAAAAAATTTCACAAAAAAGTTTCGCAAAAATATCAAACAAATTTCCCCAAAAAAATCAAAACAATTTTGCAAAAAAAAAAAATTAACAAAATTTTATAAAAAAATGTCGCATAAAAATCAACAAAATTTCACAAAAAAATCAAAAAAATTTTGCAAAAAAATCAAATAAAATGTCGCATAAATATCAAAAAAAATTTGCAAAAAAATCAACAAAATTTTGCAAAAAAATCAACCAAATTTCCCCAAAAAAATCAAAAAAATTTAACAAATTTCGCAAAAATATTAAGAAAATTTCGCAAAAAAATCAAAAAAAAAAAAAAAAATTTCGCATACCGGTACAAATTAACAAAATTCCGCGAAAAAATCAACAAAATTCGCTAGAAAAAAAATGAGAAATTTTTTGCAAAAATATCAAAATTTCGCAAAAAAAAAAAAAACAACAAAATCACGCACCTCGCAAGCTTGGTGCTTTAAATTTATCACAATATCCCGTTTCTAGGGGCGGCCAAAACATTTTGGCCTCAGGGCAGAAAATTTGAAAATCCGCCGCTGATATTGGGGTATATGCTCGTTGGTTTATGTCTACTTAAATTATTTTTTCTGAACGTTTTTCCTAAGCTTTCTTGGTACCAAACGGGCTTGTGTTAAAAGAGGTTAATTTTACTATTTCCTGTAACAGATACAAAATTGGAGGATTTGATGAAATCTTTTGAAAATTAATCAATTAAAAAATTGCAGGAATGCTTTTCTTTTAAAAAAAAAAACAAAAAAAACTGGGGGCTAGGGGGCGCCAAAATGACACTTAAGAAGATCAAAATTAGTTGTTTTTTTAAAAAAATTTTGCGCTTTGGCGTTTATTAATTACTTAACATGTTTGTTTTAATGTTCGGGACATATAATATTTATAATCTCGTTTAAAATAATTGCGAAATACTCTCTGTATGATAGAAACAACAACAAAAAAAAAAGTTTTAATAAAATTAATATCTAATTATTTAATTTATACTATCTAATTCAACTACTAATTGATATTTTTTATTATTTATCTTTTTTTTATTACTATATTATATTTTTTATCTGCCGCTAAACATTTAAATAATTTTTGGTTGTTTCTTTTTTTAAACTCCCAATTTGTAGGCCTATTAAAAATCAAAAAAAAAAAATTTATCCGCTTTATAATTACCGGTACCGGTATTTTATTTTATGACATGTTAGTAAATATTTATTATAATTTCCTATTTATTCGTTATTTCCCTGCATGTTTTAAACCGATTATCGTACTTTTTTTCCCACCGTTTAATTTGCAAACAAAAAAAATATATTTTTTTTTTTGCTGTTTTTAATTTAAAATTTTTTTTTCGGCTATTTTCGGCTATACCTCGCGTTTTTCTCTTTCTCCTTTCCATAAACTTTCCTGAAATGGTTTTTCCGTTTTAAGCAGTTTCTATAATTTTAAAAAAAAAGCAGTTTTGTTTCCGCGTTAGACAAATTTTAGCCTTATAAATGGTCCGTTTTAAACAGGCTTCACTGTAAATAAAAGCATTAAAAAAAGGAAACTAAAAATAACCTAGTAAGGTCACTGCTTTCAATACTCTGTACAGGGTGTTCGGAAATGAATATGTCGGTTTCATGACGCAATATATTGCAGTAAATATTAGAAAAAATAGTTTTCAAAGGTGTAGCTGTACCATTCTCCTCATAATAATTATTCTCTCGTTTGTTAGTTAACTTTCCAAAATAAAGTAGGCTAATCCTCAAGAAAAAGCGTTCTGCATGGCTTTAGCGATGGTAGGTGAAGGGGACCCAAGCTGTTCTTGTTTTACCTGCGAAATCCCCAGATCACTCCCCATATTATACGATTTTTTTTCTTGTGGTGAAATATAAAAGACCATGTTTATGTTCTGCAGCTTCCCACTAACTTCAATAAACGTAAAAAGCGAATTCCAAAGCGATCAATTAAGTGGATTGTGATTATGCCCATAGGTTTCTATGGGAAATTAATTTTTTGTGTTTTTGTTGCTTTTGAGGCAGTGCCGGGCCACATTTAATTTCTATAAAGCAGCAAATAAAACTTGAGTATGAACAGAAAACATGTGTTTTTATTGGAATTGTTTATCACTTTTAGTTAATAAAATATTGCGTCATAAAACCGAGATATTCATTTCCGAACACCCTGTACTTTCTACACGGCAGATTAGCAGAAGCCCTTAAGCAAAGGACCCTTTCTCACGTGTGCCTTTCTCTCTCTCTTTTTCTCCCCTCGTTCTCTCATTCAAATCGTCCACTCCCCTCCATCTGCTTGGAGTGAAAAAATCCCCTAAATATTATTGAGGTCAGGCAAAAAAAAAATTGTCTGTTTTGCTACTTTTCATTCATGTCGGCGGAGTGGTCGCGAAAGGACTCTTTTTTAAGGCCAAAAACAAGCCGAAAACAAGATTTCTTTGGTGTAAACAGTGAAAACAACAGTCTAGTAGAAAGCATCTATACTTTTACTCAGCAAAAAAAAAAAAAAGGTATTTAATTAATCACTTTTAAGAATAATACGGTAAATTTTTTAAAAATTGAAACAATAACGTGTGTTTTTAAATTTATGGGGTTTTTCAAAAACGAATAAATGAATTAATTTTTTCAATATTTACATACAACAACATCTCCGATTTAAGGATAAAAAAAAAATGATTTTTAGAATATGACCTCTCCAACTGAGTCGGCACAATGTTAACTCGTTTAGCAAAATTTTTTAATTTTAAAGAGCAAATAAACAAGTCAAATTTTAATGAAAATAAAAATAAATTTGTTAATATTTAATTTTAGATCAACATTACCAAATTAACAATGAAAAATAACATGTGGCATGTGACCTCCTCCACTGAGTCGGCACATGTTAACGCTTGTAACAAAACACGCTCGCACGTGTCTGCTTGGATGTTTTGGAAAATTCTAAAAAATTGTTTTTTATCATTAAATCGGAGGTGTTGTTTTATGTAAATATTAAAAAAATTAATTCGTTTTAATTAAAATTTGACTTTTTTTATTCGCTTTTGAAAAACTCCGTAAATTTAAAAACACACGATAGAAGTTTATTTATTTTTTTTTTTGATCAAGTAGTTTATAAGCGCAAAAGTGGGGAAAAAAAAAAAAATTATTTAAAAATATTTTTGATAATGGCAAATTATTTTATTGACTTTTAAAGCTTTAAAATTAAGCTCGCGTCCCAAAACGTTGATCAAAATAACTTTTTTTTTTCTTCTTGTCAAACCCACTTTTTATTGACTTTTCTACGTGATAAATTAATTATTAAAAATTAGTTGTTTTTTTTTTTACAGTGAAACGAAATTGTATTAAGGATATTATTATGTCTACATCCGGTCAGTATTTTTAGATACTTTTTTTTTTTTTAATTTAAAAATTTATTAATTATGTATCTTGGAAACAATAATAATAAAGAAAGTGCAACTTCGTACGCGTTTGCCGATGACCCCGATGAATATAAATGTCAATCGTGTGGTCAAGTGCCTATTTGCCTCAACTCTACAGGAAGTGGACACGAAGTTTGTGATGATTGCTTGTCTCTGTTTAAAGTGGACACCGACACTTCCCTCTGCCCACTTACAACCTGCAAACTCCCTTCTCATATGGCCAATAAAATCAGGGTTATAAAAGTACGACTAAATTTTGTTTATTAAATAATTATAAATACACACTAAACTTAAAAAAAAGTAATAATCATTATTTTATATTAATAGGAAGATTTCAAAAAAAGTAAATCCAGCACTGAAAATGCGATTAAGGAGGTTTACGCCCTACACATAAATTTGTTTTTACATTAGTAGAAAGGTTCCCGGGAAAAATACCTGTAAAAAAAATAATTTCATGTAAAAATATTCCGTTCGTTGGATGACAATAGTTTTGAAACATGAATAAAAAATTTTTAATAAAAACGAATTATTTTTTTTTATAATTTACATCAATTAACACCTCTCATTAATTAATAAAAAAACAATTTTAGAGTATGACCTCTACAACTGAGTCGGCACGTGTTAATGCGTTCGAAGAAATGCATTCATCCGATATGGTAGATGCCGGCACATGCCGAGATGCAGTCGGCAGGTACAGGCTGCAAGTCCGCAAAAGCTTTAACCGTCAAAGTGAGCTTCAAATTACACGTGCCGACTCAGTTGTAGAGGTTATATTCTAAAAATTGTTTTTTATTATTAAATGGGAGGTGTTAATTAAT
>JAQGAY010002200.1:0-11267 GCA_034698085.1 Polydesmus angustus
TTTAAACTTTTTTTAAAAAGAAAATGGAATATATTTTTTTTAAAATATCTTTTCATTGCTGAAATTATAAAGCGTTATGAGTTTATTCCCCACGGTTTCACCATCGCCAAAAATGACAATGAAGAAAAACTATTTTCTTGTTTCTCTTTTGTCTTAAATCATGGCAGCAGACGCTAAAAAGGCGATTTTCTATGCTGTTTTTCTAAGGTGCGAAGAGTTTGGAGACGCAATTTAACTCATGGAAGCACGCACTGACGCAGACTCGAAAATTTCAAGTTTAGAACTGTAAATAATGAGTAAGAATTTAATTATAAATATTCAATTTATTTACAATAGAAGTTCTTTTATGCAATACAAGAGTAATGTACTAATGCTCGTAATGCATTAAAGTAAATACTGTAGTTACCGGTATTTATAAATAAATCATTAATTTTCACCCTAAGGGCCTAAGTTATACAATACAGTACAGTATTTAATTTATTTTATTTTAGCACAATATACTTTTAAAAATATAATTATTCTCTTTTCTGATTTTTTTTTGCCTATATTTTTTAATTGAAGTTACAGTAAACCTCGGACTTAAATGTTTACGGTTTCCGCTTGCTAAGGCACACATGTTGTTTGCTTTACTGCGTGCATTTTCTCACACTTTAATTAGGTGTTAAATCCGCCAAATCAAAAGCGAAGGTAGTTTAATGTTAGTTCAACCGGTTTATGAAATAAGCTTGGGTTACAAGTGCGGCGCCGGCAGTGGTGTGGCATTTTTATAATATGTGGGTTGGCTTTTGACTTGTGTAATTGGTAAGATGACGACAGAATGTTACCGTTTCGCAGGTTTTGAATTATAAGCACGTTCATAAGGATTGCGTTGGGGTGGCAGCGTGGAAGAGAAGAAAATCGATATGATTCTCCGCTTCCATACCATTGATGATATATCATATCTGCTGCTGGCATCATACTTAACGACACGGTCTGCATAGTAAAAACTTTTATCTCGTTATAATGTGGAAAGCTACCTGAATGCACGACTTTGTCGTAGCTATATTTATCAACGGAGTTACGGAAGGATATGGGGAAGCGAGCGAGGGGGTTGAAATTGAAATATACAAAGGGGGTGTAAATAGCATCTCCCACAGTTACCGATGCGCCACCGAAGAATATGTTTATTTCAAAATGGATCGTTTGCCAAGAACAAATTTGACAATCAAAATATGAGTTTGTTTATTAGATATGAAAAAGAATCCAAATTTAGCTCCTGCATTTATTTTGCAGAATATAAAATGGAATTTTGGAGTATATTATACAGCGGAAGTACTCGCTCGAGAGCTTTTAAGCGCTACTGTTAAGTATATCTCGTATAATATGCAGTATACTAGTAACCGTCAACCTTCATGACGATCGAAATGCAATATTATTTTGAAATGGAACGACGAATTTCTACTTATATTGTTTTAAAAAAATAAATGTACGATCTAAGAGTAAGAGAAAATATTTGATATTGAGTATTTTTAATTGTAATTTATCGAATTAAGAATTAATATTGGATGGACCGAATCCTATTTTTTTGCTGGTCGCTGGGTAAATCGCAACGCATTGTTAAAAAAAACTATGAGAATATATTTTTATTTGCCACGATTTTCTCGTGGTTCGTAGTTTTTTTTTTTTGTTTAAGGATGAATGTAACATTGGAATAACTTCAAGAATTAGGTTTACCATTAACGCGGGTAGATTTATTAAATTAAAATGAAATTAAGGTTGTCGTCAGAAGCTCATCGAAATAGGTTAATGGTTAAATTGCGAAGACAATTTAAGCAAGAGATTACTGTAGCAGATAAATTATTATGGTGAAACCTACAACCACGTATTCTACCCAGCGAGATAGCCTTTTCTTGTACCCATGGGGGGGAGTCGTAATAAAGCTAATATCATGAGACTAAGCAATCAAAAAATGTTGGATAGATTTATATTTGTTAATTTAATTATTGAGCATCTTTATTCAGAATTTGCATAGGCACAATATTAATGGGAAAGTCAATATTTTCGGAATGCATCCAAAATCTTTTTTTTTTTTTTTTTTTGCATTAGTCTAAGGAATTTTTATCCAAAATCTTTTTTTTTTTTTTGCATTAGTCTAAGGAATTTTTATCCAATAGGATGTTTATTATTATTATTTGATTGACAAGCAGCCAATGTTCTGCTTAAAATATGGGGGTGAAAAAGCGCTACAAAAATTTTAAATTGCGCAAAACATCGCTTGTTCAGCTTCAAAAAATTGCATTTATTTACATTTAAACCAGAAAGATGCTTCGACTTTACTACAGTACTAAGTTTATTCAAGTTTCCACCGGATCGATAGTATAGAAGTCTCAAAACTTTTGTGGTCGAAGATGACTTTTTACATAAAATTCCACCCTGAGTTGTACTTAATAAAAAAGTTTTACCACCCTTGAATAATTACTTGTATCATTAAGTTTTGGCGGCATTGAATAGGGTAAATCTTCGACCATGGGGTAAATAAAACAAAATAGTGCGAAATATTTTTTTTCAAAAAATGAGCAATTTTCCCCATTTTTTGAAGAATAATATTATTATAATTAAAATATCAATTCTCGATATTCACTGATGAAATCCGAAATTGCAAGTTTGACTGTTTTGAGACTCCTGCCTGGTTTAATTTTTGGGCTAATGACATTGTGCTTGTGCACTTACGAATATAAATCTTATTTCTTTATTTGAACAGTAATCCTTTTTAGATACTGCATGTCTGGTAAAATCATTGGGGATAAGATAATTATGGATAATTTTACTTTGAAGTGGCATTTTAAATACTTTTTTTTTCTGTCAATTATTCTGTCATAAAGTAGGCTACTTACATATTTTTTAAATAGGCCTACACGTGTGCAAGATTTGGAAGTCAGGGCGACGACGCGAGACCACTATTTGAACATCGAGGAGCCTAACCATCTTAAGAGGGATTTCTTAAGTTAATAAAGAAAATGTTGTTGGGATAGGATGAGGCTTTTATTTAGATGACTTTCCACGCTTCTCTTAGGTTGCGTAAGCACGTCACGTATTCTCAGCGTGTTTAGCAGCCATACGGGATCGAGTATTGAAATGCTCGAGTACAATAATAGTGATAAAGTCACATCCATCTTCGTCATTTCTATACCGGTTCTTACTCTTACCAGCTATGCATTTCACAGTGTCAGGTTTTTGCACCAAAATAGTGGAAAGTAGCCTGCTCTGTTAAACAAATACAGTGTAGTTGAAATACGATTTCTCAACCGCGTGTTTGTGGTTTTTCCATGATGTCGCGTCCGCAAAATACTTAATCCGATTAATGGATTCTGGGTGATGGCATTATACTGCCTACTTTAAATTGTAAACATTTTTCTATTTACTAGCATTAAGGCGGTTTAATTCCCTAGCATTTGCGTTACGTTATAAACACCGTACTTAAAAGGTTACATTATGCATTTCCAAGCGCGGCACATTAAAAAATCTCGGTCTACAGAATAGTAGCCTATTTAATGTTGGAAAATTCGAAGAAGCGAAAGGAATTTGCGGTATATTGCGATATTGTAAATAACAAAAGCATTAATTTTAAGATGGAATCAATTAGAGTAATTTTTTTCTTGTTTTAGTACCGTATTATTTATGTGCAATTTGTTTTTCTTTAATATACTCAAATAAGTTGTTTTTCAGAGTTTTTCCAAATTGTTTTTTTTTAGAATTTTAATACAGTCTTTGTTATTAAGTTTAAATTAAAATTATTACATTTCAAAAATTAGCAGATCAAATTCTACACAAACGTAAATATTATTTCTTTTAAAATTGTAACACATGTTTATGTAGGTTTTTTCCGGTTGTTAAGTTAGGTTTAATATTTTAAAGGTATATACACCGTACTGTACTACTGTATTATCATTTACGTTCACATCCATTTATTTTTTATGAGTGGTAGCCTAGGTTTGAAATGGAATATTGTAAAATAGAGTGCTTCATTTATAATCTATATAAGCTACAGTAGCTTGCTTTAATGAACGAATATAGTAAAAAAACCTGCTTTGCTATATTTAACATGATGATTATTAAAAATAAATTTAAGGTACATGTACTTTTATTATGTTTTTTGTTTGAAATATACAGAAATGCACGGATAATGGTATTCATTTTTTTTCTTGCTTTTTCTATACTGTATTTGCATTGTAAGCAATTTTATGCCGATTTCTAAGAAAGGTTTTGTTTCATCTTATTGGGAACTATCGATTGAAAATGAAACCTATAAAAATTTATTAATCTCCACAGATTTTTTTAAAACATTTTAACATGAGATAAATCTGCGGTTATATTCAAAATAACGTCATCATTATTGATTTTTTAATAATTTTTTTTTTTGCATTTATGGTTATTTCCTCTTCCAACTTTACGATACAGAATTTTTTTTTTAAATTTTTTTTGTACGATAACATTTGTACTAGTATAACAAGAAATTTACAACTTTAAAGTAATTTGAGATTTTGTTGATACTCTTATGTAAAAATAATTTACCATTAGCATTTATATTTTTTTTAACTTAATTTTTACAGTATTACTTACATTGCATAACAATATTATTCAGAGGATATAGAAATAATAATTTTACGAGTTTGTCGTGAGAATTTAATGAGCGTGTAGTTTTAATGTGTTTCATGTAGTTTAGGGTTATTTAAATTTATTAAAACAATAAAATTAGGTTCACGATAATTATTTTGAAACGTATTATTAATTTAAGCATTAAGATTGTGTTAAAATCTCTTATTAATCCTATTGGCACAGCATTATTAGATACGGATGGAAATGTTTGCGAGGCAATGATGAAATAATTTTCTTGCAGCTGCATGCTGAACTTTTCGTTTGATTATTTTATACATTTCGAATTTTCGATAGTAACTGCTCGCAAGCGCAGCGAAAAAATTGCGTAGCGTTCGGAATTTGCAAATTCCGTCCGGACATTTACATGAAGCTTAAATGTGCTTGCGCGCGGGAGTCGAGAGGGTTACAATAATAATGGTTTGGCGTTATTTAACGTTAAGGGGATTTAATAAATGCCAGCACTTCCCCATTCCCAACCAAATTATAGCTGCATGCTACTTTCCCTCACGGATGAAATGCAGCTACTGTACTGGGAAACGGGGGAAAAAAATCATTTTATTACTCGCTTTTAACGTTTTTACGAGTTAAGTTCCGAGTTAGCTAACTCGTATTTTCCACGCAAAGCCGCTTTTTATTTCAATCACACACCGGCGAAAATTTACAATCTCTAATTAATTTAATATTTTTAAGCTTCTATTTTCATCGTTTCGTTACTTTCACAAGGCAAGTACACGGATTTAAATGTTATGTGAACGCGGATTTAAATGTTAACCCGTCCCCGCTCATCTTGTGGCATTTTTTGCCGACATATTTACGTATTTTATGGCGAACTTGATTATAATGATTAATTTATTTAGCTCTTTCATCTGGAAATTGAGCCGTTAATCACTAATTTAGTTAACGCATTGATGTGGAATTGATGTCTTGTTCGTTAGTTGGGCATTATGTAGCCGTCTTAGATTCAGAAAAAGGCCTTTTTTGGCTTTTTTTTTTTGCCAATAGAGCGGTAAACCAGAATTTTCATTAGAATATAACCAACAACGGCGCCATTAAGACTTACATGTGAAAGAATTTTAATGAACTTGCACAAGCGGTTAAATTAAAAAGGATTTAGAAAGCGCCGTAACTTATATTTATTATATGGTATTATTATTGAAGACATCTCTTGAGCACACGCATATGCAGGCGTTGGCGGGTACCGCGAACCGAGTCCTTGTTTAGAAGATCAGGACCGGGTGAACCACTGAATTAACTTATTTTAGAACCGGCAAACCCTTCTCGAGAGTATTAACGGAGCAATAAAGCGAATAGAAATCAACATTTGCCTAATCATGCACTTTAGCATCTTCACTATTTGACTGATGGTTAATGGAGAGAATTTTGGTGATCACATGAGTGAAAATTAAATTATCCTTCAAATGATAAATTGTTTTAAAAATTTAAGATTATAATACATTATTTTTAAAACTAAATTAGTTAATTATTCAATTTGCAAAATTGTTTTACATAGGTATTTTAACGGAAAAAATGATGCGCTTAGCAACATTATTATGTATAATTTGGTTTTTATTTTTAGGAAATAAATTAAGTCTCTGCAGAGTATGACAGTGTAAAACCTAGCGTTGCATCATTAAATGAAAAAAGGTGCAATTAAATTGCGAGGAATAAATGCTGCAGTTTGTAATTGTTATTTGCACGAAAACAGTGGAAATATTACTGTATTAATAAAATACGGTTTTTGAACGATTTTACAAGGTGGTTTAATCAAAAGTACGAGTAAGCCAAACATTAGCTATCAATTTTTAATTTTATGCACGAATATTAAACCTTGAACTATATTTATTAATCATACTTTCAAATTTGTAATTAGAAAACGCGTGCCGATACGATAAAGTAAATTAATTTTGATAATACTAGTAATAAAAAAATTATTTGCGTTACAAATTAAAAGTTAATACGGTACTCGTATTAGGAACATGGGTTTAATAATTATTCATAAGTTAGGTTTTATTTTCGAAATAATTATAATAATTGCTGCAACTGCAGCATCTTTCATAATTAATCGTAATTTCTGCGTTTTACTTTTTTATTATTATTGCCGGGAGTTTTTTTTTTTTTTTTCATTTATCGGATCAGTAAGCATTTTGATCTTTCAATTAATTTGCCGTTTTAATTAGTTGAAAGAGAATGCTCGATCAAAATAGATATCCGCGCGAATCGGATTTCAATCTAACGAAACCGCGTTCCGATTCTCCCCTAATTATTCTCGACGTTTGCTTTTTAATTTATATCCGTTGAAATAAATGCTCGACACTGAACACGTGTAATTTGCAGCTGATGTTTTTAACACTTTTTCATTACTAAACTTCGCCACTATTTTTCCGTTTTAACAACTAATCGAACACGTACGCACGAGTGAGAGACGAAAGCGTTGTACCTGAACTCATATAAACGCAGCCTGTCTTTCATCCATCTTCACCGATCGACTATTCGGCAGATGGAAAATCGTTATAACTTACAATACGGAGAGAGAAAAAAAAAGCTCTGCTTGCTTTAAAATTTTTTTAGAAGACGTTCGAGTACAATAAAATGTAATATGAAAGCAGTAGTTCTGGAAAATAGTGATAAAAATAAATGTAAATTAATTTCATAAGTTGCAGTAGTTTTTTTATTATTATTTTAATAAATAAGTTTTGCTTGTGTATAAATAAAATAATTAATAAGTATACTGTAATGCAGTATAAGACTTATGCATATTTGTGAACTTACAGTAATTTAGATTTCGTGCGTGGTGGCAGTAATTGAAAATAACAATTTGATCAATATTGATTTTTGAAATAGCTTTCTACTATGGAGTTTTATTTTTTTAAGGTTTATTTTGGTTCTGTAATTTGTTATTTATGTTTTGTTTCGCTCTTATTTCGATGAGTTTCCTAGTGAATATGTTATTGTTTTCAATTGCATTTGAAACTTAAGAATGCTTGATAAATTGCATTATATTGCTAATTCATTTATATATTTATAGGAAATTTTTTTTTTTTTGAAGATAAAGAATTTTGTCTAGGGAAGAAACTTATTGCTATTTTTAATTCCACCAATCGTATATTATGTATCTTACTTATTATTTTTTTTTTTTTGCGTATGCAATTTTTAATATCTTTAGAAGTTTAAAAAGCTTGCTATTTTTTTTTTTTTTTTGCTAAATCCAATTTAAAATTAATTAAATTAAAATATTTGTTACTATGCTCGCGTAGCTCACAATACTTTAAGAGGACCAGGAATGTTAACCTTTGTATCAGACAGAGACAAAAATAAAATTGAATGTAAACGCACAAATCTGTATAAATTTTCTATACAGCAAAATGTCGGTTTTCACTTGTTTACAGTATGTTTATAAATTTCTATTCCTAAAAACCTTTTTTCCTCCCAAACATTTTGCGAGTATGAAATATTTCCAAGAATTCTACTGATGAGAATTGAATACGAGCATTTTGACAACGAGTTGTCAAACAATACCGTACGTCGAAAATGTTTTTTATTTGTTGGGCACAGTTTTTCGCATAGAAACGATCCGCAATTGATAAATATGTTTGTTTAGTGGGCTTACATATGATATAAAGTTTTTTTTATTACTAAAATCATTTATTTCTGAGCGAGCTACAAAGAATTATTTTCTATTCTATTTTTTTCCTTCTTATTTATGTACGGTAGTACTGTACATGTAATAGAAAATAAGATGAACGCTACTGCTTCTATTGATATTAGGATTTGCTATGAAATATGATATTGTCATGTCCAGTAGATCTTTCAATCTATTTTGCTAAGCCCGTCTTATCAAATGGTCAATACGGCTTAAAGTCATTTTTAATACGATATTTATAGAAATGCACATTAGAAAAGAATAAGCTTGAAAAAGTAAGTTTTTTTTTATTTATTACTAAAATTGAATGATGCTCCGTTTTGAAAATTTTAACATTTTAAAAAAGTTAGCGTACAGTTATTTTTTATTTTTTTTTTTTCATATTTAAATGATTGGTTTTCTTTTTGTTTTATACAATCAAATTTTTTTTTTTTGGTAATTTATTTTAAAGGTATGCTATACGAGAAATAAGCTTACTGTAGGCCTACTGCAATCTGCATTTCAATTTCTTTTGGAGTTGAATAATAATGTACTGTGAGCGCCTAGCATTTTTAAAAAAATGTGAAAACAAGCATTTTTCACATTTAAATCGCTTTTTATTTATTGAAAAACATTTTTTTCTGGAGCCAATTATTATTGTTTTTTGAATGTCCTGTATTTAATTAATCGATTAGTCTGCTTTCAAACAGTCGGGGGTTTTGACAGAACCGATTACCCGGGCAAAGCCAGGCATTATTATACAGTATTCAGCTTAATACTGTACCGTAGTTGAAATATTTTAACTACGGTATCGGTTTCTTATATTTATTTAAATGAAACGTTTTAAGTGGCCCTGCGAGGTTTGAAATGCTGGTGCACAATTATTATTGTTGACATTTGGCAAAGTTGGGAAAGAGCAAGTTGAAATTCAATTTTGTGCACTTATTCGCAGAGGCCGCACCGCGAAAAACCTCATCGAGGTAGACTATTATAATAATGCAGGGTAAAAATAAAAGCGAAAAGTACTTTCGTGTTGGCCGACATCAACAGCTGTTGTGGAATAATATTTGAATGTTAAAATTGTGTTGGTCAGCAGCATCAGCAGCGACAGCGGCGGTGTTTGCGAATTATTATAGATCATTGAGTTTATCTCGATAACCTTTTAGCGTTTTCCACCAATCGCCTTAAGAAGTGAAAGACCATCGTTTTATCTGTGTTATTTAATGTCTACCGTTCGCTGCATTTCCACGAAGAAAATAGCCGGTAGCCATTAAAGCCATTAATGGATGGACGATGTTGCCATGACGGTTTGGCCGATCTTCAATCAACACTTTGGTACATTCCGTTGTTATTGTTAGTTCAAGCCGAATGTGCAATATTTTTATTTATATTCATCGATATTGGCGACGATAGTAAGCTCGATTCACCCACACACTGTAATAATGTCGAAAACGTTTTGGATATACAGTACAATTGTGTCGCTTCCAAAGCAAACAATGGGTACAGTTGATTTTCTTTTATCTTTTAATGTTTACTATTTTTTTTTGGCTTTTTAGGTATCTGAATTATGAATAGCTTTATAAAATGATTATCAAGCATTTTTATTCAGCTTAAAGCCTTAAGGCTGTAAACGTAATGAAGTTTTGGTTGTCATTACAAGTATTAAATTTATTTAAATTTACACATTTTTAAAAAATAAAATATGAGGATCAGAATAATGACAAAAAGGAAAAAGCGATATATCCCTGATTACCCA
Source organism: Polydesmus angustus (assembly GCA_034698085.1). Taxonomy (NCBI): domain Eukaryota; kingdom Metazoa; phylum Arthropoda; class Diplopoda; order Polydesmida; family Polydesmidae; genus Polydesmus; species Polydesmus angustus. Next base: position 10,011 of record JAQGAY010002200.1, read on the forward strand.
TTTTTACGATTTATTTTTACGCTTATTTTAAGCTCAAATTCGATTCGTATCATAAAGACAAGTGCACCGACAACATAATTAATTTCTTTGACAAGTTTCATCTTTTCAGAAACCATCAACCAAAGCATTGTGCAATCTGTTATAAATCTGAAGAAATTCATCTTTTTAATAATTATTTTGATGCACGTTTTATTGACATTAGTTTCTCATTTGTTAGAAACGGAAAGAAATGTTTTATTCATTTTTATTTTAATATTAACTTCAATGACAGAACAGCCTGAGACTAATTAATATTGTCATATTCTGATAAATGTTGACATTGTCTACTATAGACTGCTTTATAATATAACTCTGGTATTGTAACTGCGGCAGTAGAGCTTCGTACACGTACGTAAACGATTTTATTTGGAAAATTTTTAGTTCAGTCAAACGTCATTAAAGCCAATTTATGATGGCAAGTTCTTTAATGTAGCTTAATAGCGTAGTTAAGTACCGGAAAACCAAGAAAATACTCGTAGGCCTACTATACGCCAACTTCTGCCTGTTCTTAAAAAAAAACCTAGTCTAAAAAGTTTGAGTTTTTCTTTAAGTTATTTTCTGTAAAAATATTTCTTCTATTAATTCAAAAAATAACATTTGTTTTTTATTTTACAAAACCATCCTATGATAAAATTTATAATTATTAAAGAAAGTGGTCACCGGTTCTTTTCTTTTAAAAAAACTAAGAAATTTTAGTAAATTGTTTCCAAAGTTTTGTACATGTTTTGGCCTGCAACATAGCGATATTATTATTGCTGTTATGCTTGTTTCATTGTAATTACATATAGCTAAGCTGTATAAATGAATGAGAAATGCTTTTTTTAACTTTTGATTTTTTTATATTTTTGTTATGAAATAACAAAAGATATATTTCTTTTCAGAAAAAACTTTTAGAGTTTCTTTGTAATATGACACAACAATTTTTTTAATAACAAACAGAAGTTGTATAGTAGTTTCTCGGGCACTCGTATTCATTTGATGGCGGAATGCAATACTGTAGTTTTATAAAGAGGAGTTCTTACTAAAGCGAGATCAATTGATTTTCTACGTAACGTATGGTTTTTTTTTCCTCCAAAGGATTCAGCTACATTTGCATTTATTATTTTAATTACAAATAGCAAAATATAAAAATGCGATGTGCATGGAACTGCTGTTGACAATAATTTGGAATGAGTGGTTGGTCATTTGGTGAAACGTATATCGTTTGGCGAGTGGTGT
>JAQGAY010002201.1:0-11264 GCA_034698085.1 Polydesmus angustus
TTCTTCAAAAGCTAATTTAGGAGAAATGATAATTCTATGGTGCTTTTATCTTGAATATGAAACTTAATATTTTTTAACGTTAGGCGAAATAAAGAATGTGGAAAGCACCCCATTTGATTTGAGATCGGGAGTGCGACTGGGAGAAGCGTTTCTTCAAGTTCCAGGAGGCGGTTTCGATCATAATTTTTGCATTAAAGAAGATTCGGAAAGTGACGATGAAGGTCGAAGGATGGTGGCCAAGTATAACTCTTAAAAATATTTTAAATTTTATGATTTTTTTTTTAACTTAAAATTTTTGTTTGAAGAGTGGTTCACGGAGATAGCGGACGGGTTTTAGAAGTTTTGAGTACTCTTCCAGGGGTTCAACTATATACCGGTAATGCCTTGCCCAGCGAGGTAGGACAACTCGTGGGGAAGAATAATGTGTCTTATGTTCGACACAGTGGCCTTTGTTTAGAAACCCAGTACTTTCCAGACAGTGTCAACAGAGTAAGTAGAAATTTTTTTTTTATTAATTTATTATTGAAATTTAGCAGCTTTTAATTCAAACCTGAAACTTAGCCTAATTTTCCCAACTGTATCTTCGGTCCCGGTGAAGATTTTGAAGCTGTGACCATTTTTCGATTTTCAGTCATCCAATAATTATTGGACGATTAAGATTTAAAAGATTATTATTGTGGTTGTGTGTCTTTAAAAAATCCCAAGTTTTTTTTTTTTTTCCTTCAGTTTTTTTGTATAATATTTTTTTTCTCTCTCTCCTTTAATCGTAAAATATTTTTCGTTTTTTGGACAGAGTTTTAATAATTAATTATACAAAAAAAAAAGTTTGGTAATGTAATTCTCTAGTTAAAAGATCGTTTTCTTTTTAACTTACAAGGTACCGGTAAAACTAATTTCAAAAAATATTAAGTACATTTATTAAATTATAATCCATAATGTTTTTGTTACGGACGGCGTGCAGCATGTTATCGTTTATAAAAATATATTATATATATCTTGAATTAAAAATAATCAAAAAAATTAATTAATTGATGGCAAAAATTAGAAATTTTCGGGTTGAAAAATTTACATTTTTCAGATTTCGTTTTGGTTTTTTTTTATTACGTTGAAATGTGAAGATTTCAAATTTCTTTTTTTTTCAATTGATTATTTACATTTTTTTATTGAGATTTACAATTTCTTTGTAAGGAATACAATTTTTTTATGCAAAATAATGCAGATCGCAACTTTTTAAGTGTACTGTAGGTGAAAATTTGATAATTATTATGAAATCATTATGAAATGATAATTATACATTTTTTTATTAATTGCTTAACTTTCTACTGATGAAATAATTTCGAAGAAATCGAATTTTCTGAAATTAACTACAGAACTTTTATTTTCGAAGGTATTTTTAAAGTAAAATGCCAAATTTTTCAAAATTTGACCTCGATGTTTTTGAATATTCACTCCAACTTCGATAATTATTACTAAAAAATCTCTCATTGATAAAATAAATCAACACGATTTAAGAATGAAAATTTGATTTTATTACAGCTAAAAAGAAAACTTCATTACACAAAAAACATTTCGATAAAACGTTTAAATTGAAAATATTTACACATCTCTTATTTTTTTCTCTTTATCTCATGTCGAAGGTTAAAAATATTAAATCTGATGAAAGATATTTACCACAGAAATTCAAAGTCCATCAATAATTACACGAAGCAAGATTTTCTAAAAAGTCGATCGGAAGCATGTTTTTGGTGAGCGAGAGAAATTATTTTTTTTTAAGAAAATGGGGGATTTTTTTTTAGCTGAAGTAATAATAATATAATAATACACGATAGAGCACATTCGGTCTAATCGATAAGGATTTTTTTAAAAATTTAGATATTATAGAATCTAATATTTTTTTTTTAAATATGTATTTTGATAAATCCACAGGTGAAGTAATCGAACATTACTGTAGCTCCTCCAATTGAGTTCTCTATAAGACGTATTTCGAAGAATGCTGTTTGTTTTTCTTAGAAATTAAATCCTAAGTTTAAGATAATATAGGAGATTCACCGAATGTTTTTTTTTTCTTTCTTTTTTTTTCCGGACTCCTAATTTTGGAAAGTTCATTTTTTGGTGATGTTGGAATCTCGCATCACAAATTTGTGTAAAATAGTGGTACGCATCACATTTTCGTCGCCGAAATTTTTCTTCTTTTACTTGTACGGCTTCAAATTGATTCGTATCATATTTTCTAAAATGTCTTTTTTTTAAAAAAAAAATTTTCTTATAATTATATTGTTATCTAGTTGTTTTCCCAACAATTATTCTTGTTGATCGTCCTTTTCGATTGGCATTTGCGATAACTTTTCTACCATCTTTTCCAGCCGAAAACATTCGTCTAAGAAATCGGTCATCGAAAGGTACAGATGTTTCTGGACGTTATAAAGACCGTGATTTTGATCAGGATAAATCTAAAAAAAATAATGTGAAGTAGGCTTAATTAAATTATATACAAGTAGGCCTACTTTAAATGAAATCCTTAAAAATGAAAAAAAAAAAATCATTGATTCTGTAACCCTATTCATTAATCGAGAAAGAAACCGTTTTATTTCGTTCTTTAAGAAGCACTTTGTTGACATTTTACTTAGTGTGCTTTATATATTTTTTATTATTTTTTTATGACTAGGTTGAGTACTGTAATTGAAATAACACGTACCTGACTTCTGAAGACCACGTTTGCCTGAGCTAAAGCACTTGATAGCAACATTGATTGTTGAAAGTGTACATTATCTGATATAAATTACAATTTACAAACAACATTAAAAACTTGTCAATTAAATAATGTATTTTTTTTTACCATCGGCAGTGCCATGAATAAGATAAAACTCTTTATCTTTGAAGTTTGGTGCTAATTTGATAACATCAGCCTCGACGTAACCGTGGTAATTATCGTTGGCCAAAGGAAGACCCATGTACCTCTCGGTATACACGGAATCTACGGGTATTTTCAATGAAACTTTATGGTCATCTTAAAAATACACAAAGCTAATATGTAATAATTACCGTAAAGCATCCAGTTGGTGACCGGAGCCACGGAGATTCCGCACTTGAAGATTCCGGGATCAGTGGCTAGAACTTTGGCAGTGACGTAGCCTCCGTAGGACCAACCCCAGATGGCGATCCTCGTCTGGTCGATAAACGGCAAATTATCTCGCAAGTACCTAATTTTTTAAACGTATTATATATTTAAAACAAAATTTAAATTTCTACGTTCTCATTTCGAACGTGTCTTACGTCACGACTTCTATCTGATCTTCCACTTCCACGGTTCCCAATCGCCGGTACAATTCAAATTTTCGTTTCTCTCCCTGGAACCCGCTTCCACGACCATCAATGGTTCCGTAAATGTAGCTCTTGTTGCTGGCCAAATAATGTCCCCAATCAATATCGAATTTTTCATTAACTTTTTGACTTCCTGGACCACCGTAGCTACAGTATAGTTTTCGTAAAGAGAATTTAATCATCGAAAAATTAATTATTCTTATTTCTTTTTCTTACACAATGATGACTAAGGGATATTTAGTAATTTCGTCATCTCGAAGTTCTGGTGGTAAATACAGACGAACATTTGCTTCTAAAAAAATATCAACTTTTTAATATTTATAATTTATTAACAACAAAATGTCGTACCGTATCCTCCTTCGATTGGAACCCTGAAAGTCCTTAGTTGGGGCATGGCCTTCTGGCTTATGCGCTCGGCCAAAGCACTACTGGTTTCTAATGTTGACACTAGTTTTTATACGAAACAAATGTATTATTATAAATTTCGATTTTTTAAAAACTAATTAATGTTTAGAACTGTACATATTTTGTTAGTTTGACTCTCCACCAGATAAAGCTTGGGTACAGCGGGTCCTTCGCATTCCAATAAATAATACTTTGATCTCAGACTGAAATGCGCGTCCACATAAAGACAGTCTGGCCCTAAATGACAGGTTAAACAATAACCGGAAGAGTTAGTGGAGGCCCCACTGATGGGGATTTGATATAAATGTCTTTCGTTAGGTTTTCTTTCGGGGGCGGCGATGTAATATCTATAAACAGGAGATTTATTTGTTTTTAAACTTTTAAAAATCCTACATTAGTTTTGTAAGTTAATTACACAAGGCCTTCCTCGTCGTCGAACGCGCTGATTTTTGTCACTTCGTATTTGCCCATGGTTACCGTTTTATGCAAAGGGTCACCGATGTTTTTGATGACGATTTGTCTGAAAATTCCGGCTTCTCCGTCGTTAACGGCGGCTCGAACTAAGTAACGTTTGCCGTCGGAACTGAAGGTGGGAGGCTCGTACCAGTCCACCCAACCCAACTGTTTCATGTCTTCACGAATACTCTGTTCGATTCAAGTTTTTTATTTTTATTTATTTTTTAAAAAAATACTTTTAAAATTTTAATTTTATACTTCATTGCAAATCCATAAGGGTGGACTGCAAATTGTGATGATTGATAGGTTTTGTCTCCTGTTCATCCAAATCACAGATAAATCAGTATCAGATGCCCAATCTGCTGCCGTGAAGTAGTGTTCCCTTGAAAAACAATTTGTCTATTAGTTTATTAGTTTATATATCATTTAAATTGTTTTTTTTAAGAATAATTAACAAAAATACTAACTAAACATGCGGATAAATTACTCTTAACAAAAATAATAAACTAAAGGCAATAAGTTAGGTTACTGTATTTATTATGATGTTTTTGTCTTTAGAAATGTGATGAATGAAATTCGAAATTTCAGTAGAAAAATATTGAAAATCATAATTTAAAATAAATTAAATTAATGAATTTGGTGTTCAAATATTGAGTTTGTGACGTTGTACAGCAGCGTAAAAAGTGTCTGCCAAAAATATTTTATGACGTTATGTCTGCGCTGCTTTCCGCTTGATTTACTCGGAACTTGATCTTCACATAAACAATATCAATAAAATAAAATAAAAATTTCTTTTGGAACTTTTCCAAAGTAATCTTTTCATAAGGAATACATCAAGCGCGTAAATCAAGGGAAATAGCTCAAAAACCGTAAAAAAAAAGAAGTGAAATATGGCGTATAAGTGTGTATTTTTTAAAATAAACAATTGAGTTTGTCAAGGTAAAAGTTTAAATTGATACTGTATAGGGTTTGTCAAGTGTCTGAGCTGTTCTAAGAATAAGACTGTGTAAACAAAGATTCGTATTACATGAATTAGTAGTAATTGGGAGTGTTTATTTGTAGACTAGAACGTGTTTTTTTTTAAATACAACATTGAATACGGTATTAATTGTGAGTTGTAAAAATGTTAGGGTTGAACATAAAGATGCAACATAAGCAAGATAACCGGAAATGGAAATGAAGTTAGAAAAAAAGATTTGTTAAGAAAAAGGAAAGAGACAGTGCATGCCACAAACCACATGGTAACTAACTGGTCTCTGATCGAAATGGGTGGCTTAATATCGACGGAAACCACTCTCCTCCTGGTATTTGTAAGATCAATCACTCTTAAGATCACTTTGGGATTTATATGACCAGCCTTTTTACGTGTATAAGCAGGACGTCAGCACCGCCAACACCATACCCCAGATAGACAGAAAGAAAGATAAAAAAAAAATGGCGATGAAAGATGTTGTATACAAAAAAAAAATAAGTAAAAAAGCCATGAAAGAAAGAAAAAAGCATTTTAAAAAATTAATTTTTTGCAGACGTGTTTTTAGAGTCGTTATTGAGTAAGCCTATAAAAATGAGAATGAATTAATATTGAACTGACTCTTCGGGAATGTCGGGAGGAGGCTGCAAAACATCTTCCAAGATGACATTGCCTAAAGATACCTCGGTCAAGTTAACCACCAGCAATCGGACGGTGGGGTTGGGGAACGCGGGCTACATACACACAATTAACATAATTTCAAAAAAAAAATATTAAAAACAAATTAGAAAATTCGAACAAAATGTGGAAGGGAGGAAATAGAGGTGAACGGTACTATTATGTTTTAATTAATGAATATTTTAGTACTTGAAAATATTCTTTTTGTACTTAAAAAACAGCAGTTGAAAACCGTGTTTCGACGGTTAAAAATTTTCTTTTTTTTTTTTTGGAACTCAAAAATCTTTGTTTTGGTACTTGAAAATCTTATTTCACTTCTTGAAAATCTTATTTCAGTTATTTTATTCTGGAAAGCTCCTCAAAACGTTTTAATTAATGACCAAATATTGATTTTATGTGAGCGAGAATCAAAGTTGTTGTAACTTAATACTCGTAAAATGACCCGTTCACTTCTAAAATCCCTCGTACACTTTAACATAATGGATCGTAAGGAGTTTGAAAATAATAAAAATGACGCGCGATGAAGAGCGATTAAATGTACCTTGGGGTACTTGATGATATCCGGTTGAGGGTAGATGAGGGGGTGGTTGGGGTCGCCGTACCATTCCATGGGCTGCGATGGAACCAAAGTGTCGTTAAACGAGGCGAAACACAAGAGTTTTCCATCTTTGGAGAACCACAGGGCGCTGTTGCTGGACAGGATCTCCTCTTCGTACACCCAATCGGGGATTCCGTTGAACACGGCTTCATCCGGCCGAGTGGCCGTAAGGGCCTTAGCCTCGTCCGAAGCCGCGTTCGTTTTGTAATAAATATTATTGTGACTTACAAAAACCTTTAAAATTCATTAACAAAATTTTAATCATTTATCTTTTTTTTAAAAAAAAAAAAACTTTTGGCGTATCATTATTTTGGTGATTTTGGTGCAAAGGGCCAAATTTAATTCTCAAACTTCATAGAATTTCGTGAGCTACATTTCTTCCTCATTCGATCTTTTCATATAAATTATTATTACAAATTTAAACTTAAAAAAGAAAGTTTTTTTTAAATAATACAGTACCGCATTGTAATGTAAAATATATAAACATATCTGCTTGTATAATGTAATGTATTCAATATTCTACTTTAAAGTTCAAACTTTTCTTGAAAGTAAATTTACTTTTTTTTTATTAAGAAATTTCGCTTTTGATGCAAAAATATTCAAACTTTGGCCAAAATATTTTATACATTTACATTAATTTTTTTCTTTTACTTTTTATACAAAATCGTCCTACTTTTCCGTTGAATTCAAAATATTCATACATTATTCAATTTAAAAATCTCAATTTTACTTTTAAATAAATTTACCTATTTTTTTTTTTCAAAAAAAAAAAATAGAATTTAGTTTCGCTTTTTCTTAATAAAATTTATTTTTGTTTTCATAAACAAAAATGTTTACTTTATCCGATGTCAAACAAAATCTACTGTAATTTAAAACGTGTTACATTAATAATAATTATTTTCGGTTTCATATTAAACTCGAAATGTAACGGTGGTTTATTGACCCTTACGCACCACTTTCGCGCCAATTATGATACGCCCTTTCTAATTGCACCACTTACAATACTGTTATCGACTGGTCCCCATTTAGCTAATTGTAATTTTTCGTGCTCCGCGGGGTCTCGAGACAACGGTTTAAATGACCTTTAAATAATTTTTGTTAAAAAAAAAAATTGCATAACACTTAAAAACTTTTTAAAAAATATTTACTCGAGAATGATATCGTAGATGTAGTAGTGCGCGAGGAAGCTATACCTAAACACCTAGAAATTGATAGTGCAAAGTTCAATAATATTCTTATTAGTGGAAGTGGTAATGAGCGTCACCTTTTGTATATCAGCTGCCAGCAAAAGAAATCTCCTGTCGTTCGAGAGCTGCCATAGGATAGCATTCACTTTCCTCTGAAACGACAACAATAATTTTCAAAATAATTTCCCATTTCAAGTGCTTCGAGTACTACGCTTGTTGCTTTAAACCACGGTTTGTTTATCACAGGCTATTATGTTTTTCAACATTTTCGCATTCACTAGGTAAGTGAAAAATCAATATCCCGACCCCTTTCACTCTTCCTAGTTCTCTCGCAATCTAGCAAACAATTCGCGTCATAATGTTTAACAACCATCTCTTTCATTTTCTTTATGAACGCGTATTAAGAAACGAGAGACGTACAGGGGGATAACAAAGTCTCGGGATAAACGTGGATAAAAAAGATTTAACTAAATTGACTAAAAGAAAAGAGTACCGGTAATCGCGAAAATGTAGTTGGATTCATTAAGTCAATTGGTAAACACATTCCGGGCAAATTGAGAAAGTTCAAGTAATTAAATTATTATGAAATCTTAAAAAGTTAATTTTATTTTATTATTTGGGTGTTTTTTTTATTTTTGGAAATTTACAACTTCGTATGGTGTTTTTTTTTTTTTTTTGGAAAATTTAATGGGAAAATTTAAAGTTAATTTTTTTTTTTATTTTCTTTTAGTATATTTTTGCTCCAAAAGTTAATGATCATTATAGGAAAAGAAAATACGGGGTTGTCAATGCATAAATACCTGTATGTCTAATAATAATATGACATGACAACGTTTTAATTCGTTTGATAAATTAATATTGCCACATGTAATATTAAAAACACTATTTTTTTTTTTTTTTTTTTAAACCCCCAAAAGACATTGACGAAATTCTCGCGCGAACATCTGGCGCTTGAAATAAACGCGTTATCAACAAACTATATTTGATTGTGCAACTTACAAATGGTTCGCTGGAGACGAAGATTGTAGCGTTCCCAGTTCCCGCATCAAATAGCATTAAATCTCCTTCTTCGTTTCGGTACAAAAACTCTGAATCTGAAGGAAAAAAAATTCGTATATTAATAAGCTCTTCCTACAAACATAAAATACGGTATATAAATTCTTTAGTTAAGAAAAAAATTAAACCATCGCTGAATTAGCCCCATCCCTTCTTCGCCGTTTCATAGGACCCATTTTTATCATGGGAAAACTCGTTAATGTCCTTAAAAATGTTCTTATTGGCTTGAATTATTTCTTAATTTCCATTAAAAAAGTGCTGTTTTTCCGCTAGAAAGTTTCTTAACTTTTCTAAAAAAAAAAAGTACCTTAAAAAGTAATGTAATTTTCCTAAAAAGTTTTTTTAACTGTTGTTATAACTTGAAAATTTAGTAATACTGTATTTTCATAAAATATAATTGTTTTTTTCCTTTTAAAAAAAACTTGTTAACGAGCGTCAAAATTATGCTTTTTTTTTTGGTAATTGTATTCCACAGACTAGAGTATTATTCCACGATATCCAAAAATAATCTGGCTCTGCGCGGGCAAACACATAACGATAACCTTATTTTAATCGAAACGCAATTTACAAAGAAAAAGAAAATCAAGACTCCGAAAGATAAAAGGATTAGCGCTTAATTAATTCAATTCATTGAGATTTTAAGATTTTAAGCCATCCCTGTACAATCCCAATACGAGCGGGGCGGCGTGGTATGCGAAGGAATGAAGGAAGGCGTGGCGACCTTCATCATCGTCGGGTGATGCGGTTTCCTTGGCAACCCCACCAACCATCTGCCTTCCATCAATTGCACGTCAAAACCCGGGTTCGAACCGTGACGTCACTCCAGATTAAAGTACTGTATACCATATTCAAAAGAAATAAAGAGTTTGTTATTTACCTGAGATCCAGGTGGCGTTGAGTCGGGGAGCGGAAAAGTCGCCTCCTAAAAAGTCGTCTAAATAAAAGCGATCGCCTTTGACTCTGGGTCCGGAATCGCCGGGGGTCAGCAGGACCACCGCCGTCACGATGAGGGAGCACACGATGACGATGACCAGTAACGCAATGCCGATTCCGCGCCAGTTTCGCTGATTAGGACTACTGGCCACTAATTCCTAGATAAAAAAAAATAATAAACAAAAATTAGATTAAAAAAAAATCTAATGAATTTTTAAAAGGAAAAAATATTTTTGATTTTTTTCTGACTCGATTGGCCGGCTTTTTCACCGGAATATCGTCACTCGGTCTGACCAATCCCACGTTATAACTGCTCGGCGCTTGCGTCATCACTACTAACTACTACTAAACTACGATTAATTAATTATTACTTTTTCATCTACATCGGAATAACGCGCGCGCGGTACCCAAGCTCTTTTACACTCGATACAAACTTTGGAAATAAAAAAAGGGGTTGTTGGTTAGTTTTTTTTTTTGGTGAGTTGTGAATAACAAAAGCGTTTTGTCATCCGAACAAAAAAACTTTTAATGACGTAATTTCCGCTTTATTTTATGTATTTATTTATTTTGTTGGTGTGACTAATAAAAATTCACGCTATTTCCCTTTCGAGATGAGCTCCTCCTGCTCAAAACGCACTGAAATGAATAATTTTTTTTTTTCCCCCACTTTATTATTATGATTTTTGTAAATGAATATGAATCGCTTGTCACGAGTTGTGTTCAAGGTCGCGTGATGGATCTCTATTTATAGATTGAAGATACCGAGGACATCATTATAATAAACATAACATTGTTTGTTATTAAACCTTATTATTTTTTAACTTCGGCTAAAAAACTTATTAAATTCGCGTAACAATTTTAATTTTTGAAATAATAAAAACCGCGATTAACGAGGGAGGCTCTGGCAATCAGCCACTCGCGGTCATTTGAGAAGCCCCGTAAATTCTGGTTATCAACAAAACAGCTGACTCATTTCTATATTACTGTATTTTGAAAAGAAGAAGAAAAAGATCGGAAAAAAAAAGTTTTAGATCTTAAGCCACACCCACATCGTTTATTAACATTTTGATAATCAAACTTTTCAATTGGTCCGTATTTGTCACGCTTCACATAATTAATTATGCGTCAGATGATTTGAGAAAACCCGGATGTCACGTCGAAGCTTTAAGTCACGCCTACTTATCATTATAATCATAATAGAAAAAATTACGTTAGAGGAAATTTTTGGAGAATCGTTTTTACCCCCCAAATATTATTGCTAAGAGGGAGAAAAAAAAGTAACGGAAAATGTTCTAGTTTCGTGGATAATTACATTGAAAATGTTCTTTATTTTATTTTAATATAAACAAATGGAACGAGGAAAATATTTTTGTTGGTTGTTAGGTTGAATTGGGAATAAAATGTTTTTTTAAAGAGTATAAGACTTAATTTTAAATATCGATTTTTTTCTCAAAAATATAAAAGGATTTACCGTTAACTGATTCTTATTTTTGTTTGTTTGTTTTTGTTTTAAGAATAAAAAACAGCTTTAAAAAAGAGTAAGCTTAATGGGAAAAATGGGTTTTTTTTATAAACTTGTCAATTACATTCTTTTCGTAAACAACCGCTATGAGATTTACGAAATTCTCATTTTAAAAATAGAAATTTAATTTAGTTAACT
>JAQGAY010002202.1:0-11263 GCA_034698085.1 Polydesmus angustus
CGGAAATTGTACACACTTCAATGTAGTTTGTACATTATTTAATAGTTATTTAATTAGCTTTTTATTTACGGCACGTTAATAGTTTCCTTAATTACGGCTAGACGTCACAAAATGTATTAGCTATAAGCTTACTTTCCTTGCCAATGCTTGTTAGTAATTTCGGTTAGTACTAAATACTGCATAAGGAAAATCACGCTGTAATCCGCTTTAGTAAAAACCAGTTCTTTTGTATTTAACGATTTTATTAAATTTTTTGATGGTCGATATTTGAAATGGCCAGTATTTGGTACAGCGAATAATTTTAATTAAAATTCAGCGTTAAAGTTGTGTCAAGCGTAGATGCAGTAATTGCAATAATATTGTTTGCATTTCAAGAAACTCCTGAAAAATAGAAATTTCGAAAAATGCGTAATTTAATTAATATACAGTGTAAACTCGTTTATAATGAATTTAAAGGGATCGGCAAAATATCTATTATAGCCGATGAATAGCAAAAATCAAATTTGCACTTTAACGTAGCTTACTTTTGTAAAGAATGGCATTTGAGGTTATCGGTACATTAAGTTATGGTTTAATTCAGACTAATTATTTTATTTAATTTTGCATAACTACTGTGTGTGTGGTGGAATCTTCAATTAAAATAAACATGGTTTGGCGAACTGAGATCATGTATAAAAGAAGCGCGAAATAAAACTAGCTCACTACTAATGTAGGTAGCAACGAAATAGCCCAGTGCATATAAGCTGTAAAGGTTGTGAGTGACAGCTTTATTAGATTGGGAACTCTCCCTTCCGTTATTGTTGTTACGAAATGGCATGTTTTGACAGTTCGGGGGTATCAAACAAAGATACAATCTTTACCTGAAGCGCGTTTCAGGTCAAAATCAAATTCTGTTGATAACCTTACATCACTGCTACCGGTATTGTTTTCGACTCGCTCGCTCGAGAGAAGGATCGAAATGTTCTGCTATAAATTCTATATACGTACTTTTAAGCTAAGTCCATAAATTCAGCATTCTCTCAAGCAAATGACACCTAATGTCCGACTCAGGTGTGCCGTACCATGTTCAACACAACCTTTTTTTAACGCTTTATAAATTTTTATTTCTTCTTTTTTTTTTATTTTTTATAAACGTTTCAGTTTTTATAGATAGTCGGTTTGAGATCAGAATAAGGAATTGATTCTTTTTATGTGTTCGAGACTCTGCCACTCAAGTTTTAAGGAGCTTTTTTAACCTCCGCTCGTGTAAAATCTCAGCAAGTCACGGTCATCTACTATGCGTGGTAAATATTAAAAAAAAGAGGCTTTTTAAAAAGAAGTGGAGTCAAGAGACGCCGATGCGGTGTTAAGAGATTGGATTGGGCGCAGTTATATTTCGAATAAATCCTGATTTAAAGCTTTGGTGGCAACCAAAGAGGTTTTATCGAATGGGATTGAATTTTCACAAACAAGATTTTAGTTGAAGCGACTTTTTTGGAATAAGATCAAGGTACACAGTTTTAAAGAAGGCGTGCGCATTTTCCATGGGCTACGAGTCTTTTTTTTTTTTTTAATGGCTTCGGTATTTTAAAACGAATCTTGATAAACAAGCACCCTTAAATTTATTCACATCATTCTGTTTAACGAATTGAAATCAGAGTTTAAAATGAAATTTAAATAAAAGTAATCTTTCAGTCAACCAAAAACTAGTAATCAGTCGAAATTGGTTTTTTTTAAACAAATTAATCAAAGTCGAATGAGAAATTGAAATACTTAAGTGCTTAGTACTTCAGATTTCTCTTAATTTTAAGTAAGAGTTTTGGGATTAGGCCAAAATCAAGGAAAGGAAACTGCCGTAGTTTTGATATGACATACAACATCAAAACAATCTAAATTAATTTTATATGATTTAATACAAATATTGATTTAATAATCATTGGGGATTTTTGATGGTTGTTTTTGGTAGAATATATAAGTTATCTAATATTTATACAGGAAGCAATTTTTTTTTTACATATGAAAAAAAAAAATGTTTTCTTTATAATAATTAAATTTACGTTAAGGGGCGACTATTTTATTAATAAATCGATTATCGACTCTGCCTGCTCACACGCTCTTGACTGAGTTGATTATACACTCCAAGTATGACGCTCATTACCATAAATTAAAATAAGAAAGAAGCGTCATCGGCGCATGCGCCCAAGTAATTTTGTTTTTCAACGTGCAGTACTTAAATTTTATTTTCATGTTTAATGTTTTTCAAACTTTGACATCTACTAATTTTTTTATTTATTGTCTTAATTGCTTAAGACTTGTTAATTCGATTGGAATAAAGCTCCTTAGCGTTTAAAGTTTAACCGTAGCGAACAGGTGATGAATAGGATAGCAAAAATAAATAGTTGATGTGTAAATGAAATGACGCGACGTATCTATACTTAGAAAGGCGAAAAGCATGTACACGGTATTAGCGATTTGACCAAATTGATGACGGCAAGTACTGTAGTGTAGAGCCTAAGAGTTGAGGACAGTGGTCTTATTTGCTTCAAGCGATAAAAAGTGACTGACCACCGAACCAGCCTACCGTTTAAACGCGCGCCATAATGGATAGTGACAACATGGAAGCTAATTATGATTGTGAAATATTCCTCAGGCTATTTCTGTTAATATATATTTTTTTTTTTGCCTTTATATAAATCACGATTGTAAGCATCATTCTGTTAAGTCAACGATGAAGATATTGAATGCAGTACATTGTACAGGTTGTTTGAACCCTATATGGCTATACTTATTTAATCATACTGCATTTTACCGTATTAAAAAACCTAAAGTACAGGTGGAAGTTTAAATGGCTGAAACTGAAGGTTAAAAACTTTTAACGAGTTGCTTGAAGGCACTTTAATTTTATCCCAATGCGTCTCTCAATAATTTTCATGAGTTATTCTTCTTCATCTGTTTTTATCGGGGTTTTTTTTTTTTGCATTATCAATTCATTAGGTCACTGTATACGTACAGTAGTTTTCTGCTGTTGCATTTGAGCTGTTAGCAAAGTCGTTGCTTTCAATCTTGACGATTACACTGAGCGAATAATAATTCTCGTTGTTGCTTTAAAAGTTTTTCTTCAAAAGTGCTTAAATTTTCTAATTTCGTACAATGTCATGCCTTGGCAACAAAGGCTTTTGCAATCTTTTACCGTCGCTCCTGCTTCACTTTTATATGCCCTGAACCCTTAACTTTCTAATGCTAAACAAAATTTAAATTATGAACTAATGTTACATTTTCAAACAAGGCACACTCGAGAACATAATGTTGTTGTTTTAACAGTAAGTCTACGTTAATGTACGAGTACTTGCTTTGAGTCTTTTTGAAATTGTGTCTCTTTTCAATTGCCTACCACTAGATTCCGCTCGGTGCGCTTTGTTAGTCTCTTTTCTTTTGATAAGAAATATTTCATTTCATTTTTTTTTTTTTTTTAAATAATTTTTAGAAGCGTAAAAAGCTAACTTTTAAAAAAATAGTTTTAATGCGATTTATATTTTTTACTAATACTCGTATTTGTATTTGTGTGTATATTTCATTCAAAAAAAGAAATTTCCTGGTAGAAAATAGCAGTGCGGTAACGGTGTCTTCGATATTTATGGAGTAGAATGTTACTCATTTTGCGTCGTAGTTTTAGAAAACTTGTCTAAATCACAAATATAGGCCTGGGAGTGTAACTTAAAAAGGGATTTTGTAAATGTGGCGCTGCTTGAACAAATTTACATGAATTGATTTTTTTAAAAACATGAACATTAAATTGTTGAATTTATTTATTTTTTTAATTTTTCAGATTCTTAAATGAAGTATGTGAGGAACGAATAGTCCACCTCTTTAAAAGAAGCTATAACTGTTAATGAGACTTTAAAAGTTTGAAAAATGTCGTTCGATCCGAGTAACCTGATTGGAGGTTGCTCCGTCTTCAACTCCACGGAATATAACAGTTGCCTAGAAGGATTCGAATATGGAAACGGAAGCGGCGGTGGAGATATTCCTCATTGGAGTCCTCCCACTGACAGCGGGTTATTTGACGGCGGAGGAGGTGGTTTGTTTGGAGAAGATGAGTTACTGTTCCGTTCCGTACTTCCTGTTGACGACTTTGACGGAAACTTTTCCGCTTCTTCCAGCTTGCCATTGTACATTCGAGTGAACGTGACAATTTTCGGGGTGGTGATTCTGGTGGTGGGAGTGGTGGGCAACCTTTTGGTGCCCATCGTGGTGTGGAGGAACAGAGACATGAGGAACTCGACAAACTTTTTTCTCGTCAACTTGAGCATCGCCGATTTGCTCGTGCTCATGGTGTGCATGCCGACTGTGCTAGTGGAAATTCACTCCAGACAGGAAGTGTGGGTGATGGGAGAATTTATGTGTAAGTACAAGTTAACCTTTTGATTTATTCCATTTTATTTTATTTTTTGAAGTCGGAAGAAAAATATTGTTCTCGATTTATTTGAAGTATGTTTCTAGTTTTAATACGACGGTGGTTGGTTGTTTTGTTGGCGTCTACTTCGTTGTTTTTTTTTTTTCTTTTTTTGGACGCACAACAACATAACGTGTCACGCGAGATGTTTCTCTCTCAGGGAGAAATAAATTTTAAAATTAGTTAGAGGAATGGAATATAAAATAAGAACTTTTTTTTTGAAGGAAGAATTATTGAATTTTACATTGGAAAATTTTTATTTAATATTGCCGCGTTTATCGAGGCGTAAACGGACGCGCGTATAACGTCATATTTCTATTTGGGGAATTTTGTCTAGTTATCAGACATACCGTTTATTCTTATTTCTATACCGCCGTATCGATCGTAAGTGTACGAGCGCAAAAGTAACGTTGGAATTGGAATTTTGAATTCGACCTTTTATAAGTCTGATTTATTTTCGTCAACAAAATATTTCGTAATTTATTTTATTCTTTATGCTTAGCAACCATAATTTAAATTTGTTTATTTTTTTTTCTTTTGGAAAAAGTAGACAAAATTGATTTGATCGAGTGCATAGGTTAATTATATTGTACTGGGCGTAGCCAGCATTTTGGAAATCGTAAACCGAATTCTTTTGGTTTCAATTTTTGGAGACATTTTTATTTACTTTATCTATATCGTAAAGCTTTCTTAATACTATTTTTAAAGTTGCGGACAATTTAATATAATATATTTTTTTAGAAGTCTACGAAACTTTGGAATGTCGAAATGAATTTTTTTTTTTAAATATTTAAAAAATTTAATGTTGAAGGTTTATTTTATTTGTTATTTCGGTAATTTATTTTTCGAAGAAATTTTATAATTTGAATGCAATGTTAGTTACGGTAAGAAAGTGAATTTTTAAAGAAGTTTATTTGGAGCTTGAGCGAAGTTAGTAAACGCATAATCATTAAAAATGAATTCGTTACCTACATTAAATCAAGTAGCTTGGTTACGACTGGAAAGTCTATCGCAAGTTTTAATAAATACAGATTTTTTTTCTTCCCTGTTCTAAAACCTATTTTAGCGTGCATAATAGGATACAGTAGCTTTATTTGATTTACTAATGGAAGTTTTCGGTTATATTTAGGTCTACCACAATTTTCAGCTCAATATATATACCTATATTTTTTTTATTAAAAATTTTATTTTGTTAACATTTAATTTCTAGGAAATTGGAATTACGATGCGACATTAATAATTTTGATTCATTTTTAAATACATGCAATTACATTTGGAGCTTAAGTCAATTATTGATACGTTTTTCAAGGAGCAATCGACTTTGTAATCTATTTTTACAATTTCTTATTCTTTACTTGCGTAGATAATCGGGTAAAAAAAAATTTTAAAATACTTTCCACGAGAATAATAATAATACTAAAATGATTCGTCTGGTTTTGAAGTAACGCTCGAAGAAAAACAACTGTATCTGTCAAGAAATTTATAATGGATATACTATACGTAGTTGAGTTCACTTCATTTGCATTACAAGAAGAAACTCTTAACGGAAACCTCACTTTTTGCTAATCTTATCATATTTATTTGTTTATATCCAGCATAAATTATATAAAAACAATTTCTTTTTGGAAGAGTATTTTGCTAAGTAAGATTTGAAACAGATTTTGTAACTTATTCTGTCGCTTTTCTAAGGAAACGGCAATTATGTAGACGCTATTCAACGAATTGCTTTGTTGGGAATATAAATTTAAGGCTTAATTTTTTGAGTTTGAGAACTCTTACTTAGCTCAATGTTGTAGATTTTTCTATCGTTTCTAATTTTAGCATATTCCGAATATGTTTTTATTATTATTGTTGTTTTACTGATAAAAAAAAAATAATACCTGAATCGTGTAGATAGAATAATTATTTATTTTGAATTTATAAAGCGTTTGAAGCGAGTGCTATTGTGATTTTGTGAGTCATCATTGTTTATGAGCTTAATTTACAAAAGGTGAATTTCTGATTACGTTATCGACGAAGCCTAATTATCTCCGTACACAGTCATTTGTATTAAAATTAGGCGTTCGCGACACATTTTTGATTTCCGGAAGTTACCCAATTGACGAAGTAACAAACTTTTTGCAAATCGATATTTTTTTTTTCTTTTTTTTTTTTTGAGATTTACTTCCGATCGCGCTTGTTATTCAAATTTGTGTTTTCTTTTTCTCCGAAAACATATTTGGGCTATCGATTCTAGTTATCGCTTCTTAAGAATTAAGAGGAGTGAAAAAAAAAAATTATTTCTCAATCCCCATGGCTTACTATATTTCGGTTAGTCGGGAAAATTATCCTAAGAAACAGAGATAATATTTTTATCTTTGGTTTTTCACGCGTTTTCTTTTTTTTCTTTTTTTTTTTTTATTTAAAATTATATTGCTCATCGTAAATATAACCGAGAAAACAGTAGCTGTAGTAATCGATATTTGAATGCTAAAAGAATACAAAAAAAAATTGTGTTGAACGAAGCGCGAAACAATATCAAATTGTAAAGCTGACGTCACACCGCATAAAAATTGCCAACAAATTAGCCAAATTCGTTGCCAAAATAAAATAGAACATATTTTTCTCCAGGCACTAATTAATGTTCGTAACATAACCGCCTTTTTTTATTATTAACGCGGTAATTTTTTTTTTTTTTCGTCTTTTATCAATACGCGTACTATAGACAGACAACAAAAATGTCAAGTTTCAAGTCGCGCGAGCTTAATTTCGTTAGAATTTTTCGCTAATATTAAATTATTATTTTTTACTTTTTTATTTAAACCGATGCGCTGCTTTATTATGCTAAATTATTCAAATTTTTAAGGAAACAATTTAATAAATTTTGAATTATCTAAAAGTTCTATTAAAAATGTAATTGGGTAAACCACGATTTTGCGGTTGCAATTAAACCAGTAAACAGAGACAATGTCATGTTGCTTTTTCGTTTTATTTACAGTACAGAAATACGCTTACGGAAGTATTTTTATCGGTTTTTTTTTTTTTTAATAAATAAAATGTTTTTGCGATATCCCCGGGGATCGGCGAGAAGGTTACAGGGAGTCGTACCGTAGATCTTTATGCAAATAGTCATAGGTATTGGCATTTTATTGTGATTTTTTATTTTAAAAAGAATGACTGTAAACATTGTTGTTGGTATATTAAAATGCTCTTATGTAACGGTGCTTTAGTTGTGGTATCTACGGTAAAAATGTCTTACAAGCGTATTTGCAACATCGGGCGACATTTTTGTAAACACTTGCAAAACATTTTCCATATCATTGAGCATCGATATTGCAGCATTTCCATAAGCAACGATAACACAAATATCTATATAAAAAAAATCTTGTCTGACAGCATTTTTAGCAAGAATTCTTTTGACTTTTTTTTTTCTTGCCTTTTTTTATGTTTATTTAAGAAAGCAGGGAATTTTATTTCTGTCATTCGCAACGCTTTGTTGTGAAAACCTTGAGGGTTGCCAGGGATATTACTGTATGTTCTTTCCGTGATATTTTGAGGATGATCTAAAATTTCTAAATTATGAAAAAAAAAACAACGTTAAAATTATGAGGTTTTTTTATGCGATTATTAATTTACATCTTATTTTTGAACTTTTGAAACAATATAATATTTAGGTATAATGTCAAATATAACGAGTTTAGAATATTTTTTTTTTATTGAATTTTTAAAGCAATTTTATTTTAATTTTTTTGAATGACGTTTAATGACGTTCGGAACCATATTTAACTAGTTGTTCTTTTATTTTATTTATTTTTTTTAGAAAAATATTATACCGTATTTAATAATTTTGTTTTTTGGCACACTGGTGTTTAAAACACTGTTTAGTAACGATAACCATCTACAGTTTATTAATATTGATTTTTCGAACGAAGGAACAGTCGGTACTAATAAATAAAAGCAGTTAGATTAATGGGCAGCTATTTTGTCCGGCAGAAAAAGATGCTCGTTTCAGCAAAATTTTATATTAGTTTCGAGATTTACTACCTTTAACCCAAACCGTTATTTTTTTTCATTTGATTATTGTAACCTACATTAATTTTTCTTCGCAGAATTAAACATTTATCATTCAACTGCGTTGGCCCTACCGTAGGCACATTGCTTTCTTCCATTTTTTTTTTGTTCAAGAATTATTACATTCATATTCGTAAATTATTTCTTTTGGCATTTATAGTACCGGTATAGTTTTATTTTTTTTTAATTTAGTACAGTAGTTTTTTTTTTTTTTGGATACTGTACCTGTATAAGGGTTCATAAATCCAATAAACGTAAAAGCAAAACTTTTTATTAAATTAAATGGATTTAACTGTTATGGATTATGATCCTATTAATTAAAACGCGCGTTTATGTTGCGTTATTAAACTTAATACATCTATTTTAAATCACGTTAATTTACTATACTCGAATAAAGTGCAACTCTTCAAATAAAAACCAATTTCCTATTCTATTTGATTTAAGACCAATTATACGCTCTCGAACAGCACTTGTACTTTTCTCAAATCGACCTTTATTATTATTACCACTAGTCTTGAGATTTTACGTGATTCCAACGATAAACTGGCTATAAAACAGCACACGTACCGCTATGTATGGTTAATAACGGGAAACTTAATAGCGTTATGCGTTTACTATGCACGCTTTTTCATCTTAGGCATAATTATCGCAAGAGTTGCCAATTAAATTTACTCCTAATCCAATTGGCTCTATCATTCTTTTGTCTTTTTTTTTTTTTTATTTATTTATTTTTTTTCTCCCCCACTGAATAATCGCCGTTTTACTTTTTCTTCAAACTAAATTGGATTTAACGCGAGTGAATCTCATTTTTAATGCCCAAGAATATCGTGCTCGCATTTTTAAGCTTCCGTACGACGTTGCTTAAGCTTCCGTCGATCGCGACTCGTCGCGGAAAGCGATTTGTTAAAATTTAATGCAGTTTCACCGCCTACGTTTTATAACTCGAAATTTACTTTTCTTTACTATTTTTATCTTTTATAGACTTTTTTTTTTTTTCAGTTATTGTTGTTGCGGGGGTGGGGGGAGGAAAAGCTTCCGGACACTGGGTTCGCTGGCAATAAGTCTGGAGATTACGAGGTTGACGTCGAAGTAACACCTTTAAACATGCACGCGAAACGTAGAACGCCGGCGCTATTCAATTTACACGTAAATATACGAGTCGCGAAGGGGTTGGTTGCTTCGTTCTCTCACCCGCAGCAGTTAGAACTCGAAGCGTCATAAGCGAAACTGACATTAGCGTTGAACGTTATTTTATTCAATTATTCATTGGTGGCGAGGATTTTTCAGCCACCGAACACGTCTGCGCCTATTTAAATTGGAAGCGATGATACGTAAATTTGAGATCGGGTGGAAAAAGAAAGAAGAAAAGTTAAATAAAGATTCGCCGGTGTGGAAATGCCATTTTTTTTTTCCTTTTTTTGGTTTTGTCGATAACCGTGGCGAGATACCCGTGCCTAAGTCGCGGATAATTTTGCAACATTGTGGTAGCGCATCATCGGGTGAATGATTTACTATATGATACGGAAAACATTCATTACAGCCTTTTTCTAATGTGCGTTCGATGTACGCCAATACTGGAAAGATTAAAAGTCAAGCGGGGACAATTGACTTGTTTGTAAAAATCTAGTTTCCAAGGATACAAAACCACTTAGTTGTCATGTCTTGCACAGTTTCTTGCAGTCGATCACTCATTTCGCGTTTGCGAAGAAACTTTCATTAGAAATTGAAAATGAAATTTTTATTTTATTGTTTTCTGAAAAGGAAAATAAAAGATATTAATGTTATATAAGCGCGGATTGTAGCGTAGGAATGTGCGCGTTCCTTATCAGAATGATTGCATTTAAGATATTTTATGGAGGGGGAGAAATTTTTTTTATTTATGTAATAATTATTAGCGCAGTGTTACTGCATTATTATATAAGTCAATACAGTTTTCTTTTGTACGCACTTATTTCGTATTTCCTTTTTGTGAATACCGTAATTTTCACCGTCATAAATTATTATTGATGTAAACTAAGTTATTTTCCTCCTGTTTCCTTCTTTCATGCGAAGAATGAGATAAATGTATTAGCTTCCACTGAATATTATTTTTCAAAAAAAAAAGGAAATTACACTGCGTGTAGGCATACTACAATTGCAAAAGTGGAATTCTTTAATTATTCTTAGTGATAAAAAACTATATTGTTTTTTTTCTTCTTAATTATCCGAGCATCGTTTTAGCAATGGCCATACGACGTAATGCTGTTTTTTTTTCATTGATTGCATGGGGAAAAAATTGGAAAAATATATTAAAATACCAGTAGTACATAAAATACGGTACGTATAAATAAATAAATTATTATACACGATAATGTTTATTTGTTTTGCAGTTAAACAGGTTCCGCATTGTTCAAGTACCATGTAAAACAATGTGCGTGTGGTATTCGTGAATGGTGATCATTTCAAGTATGGCGATATAACTTACCAAAATTAGATGTGTCAATAGCGTTTTTTCGCAAAATGTGGTTTTATTTTTGGTTTTACTTGTATTTTTATTTTATTTAGCCATTTGCAAGTTTTTGAGAGGATGAGAAGGAGGAGAAGTTGAGATAATGGACGTTTAAGAGGGGATGATATGGAGAAGGGGTGGATTGGTAGGAAAAGATGGTATTCCAAGCATCTGTATCTCACTTCGCGCACATTTCTCTCCGAATTTTTGCGATTGCGAGGAATGCGCTTAATTAGAATGTGTAGAAAGAGTTAAGAGTTTTGATTCTATTTTGAATGCTCCGAGTTAGCGTA
>JAQGAY010002203.1:0-11261 GCA_034698085.1 Polydesmus angustus
ACATGAAAAATCCGCGGCGCAGTCAAAAAGAATAGTTATGAGAGTTTGTTTTCGTGAAATTGATGATCTATTGCTCAAGTTGATTTCAGGTGTCACCTTCGATCTTGGTACAACAAGTAGCACCGAATGGCTTGGGGGAGATTTAGCTCGTGCACACGATCTAATCTCATTTTACCTAATTGCAGTCTTATAGCTCTCCGACATAGATCGGCTAAAGGCAGAGGTTCAGCTACAAACAAAAACAAAAAATCCATTAGAATCAATTTGGATACCAACGTGACTAAAAAATTATGCTCGACTTAGAAATGCAAATAAATTTATCAAAAATAATATTTTTTAAAACTTATTAATAAGCTAAACAAAAATAAATATGATTTGTATTTGTACTAAGCATCAGAGAAATAAAGATTTATTCACACAGGCTACTAAAAATATAATTAAGAACTTTTTTCCATGATATAAAAATTACTGCTACTGTACACTATTTTTCATTCCAATTCGAGCATTAAAAATTTAATAATAAACATTAAAAAAAAAAAGATTATTTACGATCTAATCCTCCAATATATTCCATGGTGATCTCGCAGTGGCCCCAAACGGCGCTGACTATCGGGTATAACTTTTTTCCTTTGAGACCACTAAAGGCTATACCTAAGTACTGTCCATCGACCACGAAACTGAGAGTGCCATCGTCCATATCTAAAACGACTAAAAAGTTATCGGGCACCACAAAGTTTTCGTCAGAGTTGAGCAGAGTAGGGTAAGTGACACCGGGATTATTCTTGACGTCGTGGTACAGTTTGTTTCGACCCAAATCCCAGCCCCACGAGTCGGCATTACTCCCCACCAGAGATTGGTAGCCCACCGAGTGAAGAGGCGCGTTCTCCGTGGACACACCAACCACCGCGTGGGTCCCTCGCTGGCGAGTGCTCCAATGGATCTCCCACACGTGCAAACCACGCGTGTACCCGTGTTTGCCTCGAATACAATCCGTGCTTTGAGCTACCGGATGGCGATGAAAGGTTAGTTTGTCTTCTTCTTTCACAAAGATGTTTAAACTTCGGTCGTCCGGGTTCCACGCGTGGCTCAATTGACCCTCTTTACTCACAGGGGGCATGTCCATCAAAATGTCTAAACGAGCGGGGCGAGCATAGTCCGAGTTTAGGGCCAACTCTTTTGAAATTGTTGGACGGTTGTTGTTGCAATTTTCCCGATTATTATTAGGCTTAACGCCTCCTATAATGACAAAAATTAATTAGGAATTCGTCACGTTACAACTTATTTAAAATTATTTAATAGCTACAAAGCTAAAGTAAAATTTAGCTGAGAAAATAAACTCATTTTGTAGGCTTTTACTTAAAAAAATACACTAGATTTTTAAATACGTACATGTATATGCCACACAAAAAAAAAACCCTAAAATTTAATATAAATTCAAAACAAAATGCAGTTTTAAAAAAATAATAAATTGAATACAAATTTTACAAAATAAATTATTGCTTGCGTTTTAAGATTTCAAAATCATGATTTTTTTATTAAACTTAGAATAAAAAAAAATTGATCTGAAATTTAAAAATTGCTCATAAAATATTAATGTCTTAAGGTATCTTATGAAAAAAGTGATTTTTCTTTTTTGCATTATGTATAATGCTTCTGCAGACCTAAATTGAATTATAAAAAAAAATGTATAATTTTTTTTTGTTGCTTTTTCTCAAACTCAAAAAGAAAAACCTAAGAGGATTTTGTATATAAAAACAGCGCCATTTTGAATTTTCTAACGGTTTACATTCTAATGTAAAAATACTTTTTTATTTAGAAACTTTTTTTTTTTAAAAAATAAACTCTTTTATCTAAAGGTTGCTTTCCAGCCTATGATTAATTCAGCGCAAAATTTTAATGTCGCAGTCATAATTTGCCTTATTTTTTTCTCTAGGCTATTTGCATTTATACGAGTTTTTAATAAACTTGCGTATATAGCTTCCTTTCCGGTTGTCTTTCAAAATTGCGTTAACTATACATCATACATGTACTACAACTTAAACTACCTCAATAATTTTAAGGAACACGTTTTCAGCTTGCCAACACAACTTCAAAATAAAGTAAAAATAAAAAAGCAAATTCAAGACAGAGAAAAAAAAAAATAAATAGGTCACCTTTATAAATTTTTTTCAAAAGAGAAAAGCGGATTAAGGCGAAGCTACCAACTGTGAAAAATAATCATAGAAAAAACCACTTAAAGGGTAAAACTCACTAACGCTTACATTTAAAATTCATATTATTCTGTACTGAAATTTGATATTTTTATTTATCGTAGGCTATAATCACTAACAGCAATATTTCAGTTTCTTCAGCTAAATGTTTTCGCGCTTATCTTAATTAACGTTTGATTATAGATATAAATTAACTTTGCTTAAGATTATAGTTCATTAAAATAGAAATGTTTTAATTGCATGTGCTGTATTTATTTAAAAATTAAATTTTAAAAATACAACCAAAACTATTCTTTTTTTTTTTGTTGCAAATTTTACTTGTTAAATCAGAATTAATTTGCGTGAGTATTTAATTCATTTATTATTTTAGAAATGTAAACAAATTATAATTATATGGTATATAATACGGAATATTTTTTAAATTTTCAAATTTAAAAACAAAAAATAATTAGATTGAAATATTTAATTAACGCAGATTATAATCATAATAATAATAAAAAAAATGTGCTGATATAATAGTTCAATAACTTGAAAAACTTGACATGCACATTTTAAATTCAAAAAGTGTTCAAAATTTGAAATTTCTATTTTTTTTTTGTTTGGTCATTTGTAAAGTTTCAATCTTAATTTCTTAATTATAAAATAGTGCACACAGGTCATAATTCAATAAGTTATTGTGAAGGCGGTAAAGTAATGAATTTGCTTTGGCGTTCAAGTTCACGCTATCGGTTGATCGGACCGAATTGCACTCGCTCAGTTTATAAGACAAAACGAGTCATTGTGATGACTATTGATTTTTATCCAGCTTTGTTACTACTCTACTCTACTCTACTATAATAGTGCTTGCATTTCCTCCGAAATGTCGACGTGCGCTATTCAATAAATGCAACGACGAACGCGAGAATTATTCTCCGGCAAACGCATTATCCTATCAATTTGTCACATCCTCATTTCCCATTTGCTTACATTTCTTCATCAGATAAAATCACTTTATCAATTTTTAAATATTGAAATCCGCCAAACGAGTTTGCTAACATTCTTACGCAACGCAAAGCACAGTGGGACTGCGCCTTACTTTGCACGAGCATTATTTTTTATAAAGTTTTTTTTTTTTTTGCTGCTTCTTTTCTACTTTTGTGTCACTGCTCCTTTTTCAGTTTAAAATAACTTAGGAGGTTTAAACGACATTATTACATGTATTTATTTTTGTTATAAAGTTGAATTCAAAGTTAAAAATTATTTACAAGTGTAAGAAAGAGTGTGAAATGTTTTCAAGTCCATGCACATTCAAATTTTTAAGTACCGGTAAGTATTAAATAAAACTCATTCTTTTAACTAAAAATAGTTAAAAATGTATTCCGGTTATAAATATATTTAGTTATTTACAATAAAATGTTAGCTAAAAATGGTCTGCTTTTCAATGAAGGATATTACAACAAATTCTGGTGAAATTAATTTATGTTTACCAATTGTGTACCGGTATTAGGTTTTCAAAATTTTGAAAAATGTTGGTTTAATTGATTAACAATTTTTTTAAATTCTGAATATGCAATAAATATTTTCAAAAGCTTTTAAATAAAAAAAGACAATATCTTTAAGGTTAAATAAAAAAAGAAAAAAACAATATTGAAAAAGGAAATAAAAATTTGGGAGTTTACTTTTTTGAACAAGGAATTACTTGAATTTCTTAATTAATTTTCTTTTTCTATTCAATTGTTATAACAGTACACGTCACACACGTGTAATTAATCATTTAAAAACTTTTGTAAAAAATGTAAATAAAAAAATTAGAACTTAAAAAAACTTAATTAAATTTATTTTTTCTCTAATTTATTTATTTCAGGAAATAAAAGTACTAATTATTTTAATTTAAAAGTAGTAACGAGGTAATTTAACAATATAAAAGTAAAAAAAAGAACGTTAAATTACTAATTTAGGTAACATAATAACATATCATTGTCTAAAATTTTTTTTTTCTATTTTCTTTCAAAAAAAAAAAAAAAAAAATTATAAAATTTAATTAAGCAATAAAAACATAAAAATTAGTATAACTAATTGAAGTTGGAATTAGGAAAACACACAAAAATACCGCACAAAATAAGTCTCGGTAAATAATATTGTTACTTTGTTATTTAAAAATTAAAATGTTTCACTAACCTGAGACTTTTTGTCCCATATTCATGTGCTGCAAGTGCCGCCGGACGCGTAGTTTCTGTCTATAAACCGCACTTCCGTTTATACTATTATTACTAGCATTAGCCGCCTCGTGATTGAGGCTAAAATATCCGATGGGTGACGGTCTTTTTAACCTAGACGAGATGCTGCTACTGGCACCAGCTCGATGAAGATTCTGATAGCTCCTAGGTCCTCGATAATGATGCTGCTGGTTGTAGAGCGAATGCAGGCCTACTTCCGCTGACTGCTGCGATTGCTGCCCACCGCCACCAAAACACGCGGAAGATGACGATGACGGAGAAGCAGCTGCTATTTCCGGTGGATGCAAAATTCTCGGGTAAACTCTATTGTATCTAAAATGCACACGCACAGAAAGAAAAAAAAAACACATGCACATAAATAAATCAGCTGCGAATATTGTAAAACAAACAATAGCCTTAAAATTAAATCTAACTAAATCTACTCAAAAATATGCAATGTAATATAACCAGTGTATTTATCTTAAACAGTGTAGGGCTACTACTGTATTTAAATACTGTATTAACAAACATAATAATTACATTATACACATTTCGTCCATTCTATTGTAAAATTAGATCAGTTTTTCATAATTCGTGCTACATTTTGTATTTTTTAGCTAAGTTTTACCTTTATAACGAAGAAATAACGTTCCACAAATCCCATTTTGAAATGTACCAACCAAGGCAACATCTTGCGAGTATACCGGGTGCTTTAAACAAAACAGCTGATTTTGCGAGTAAATTTAGCTTAAAAGATAAAAGTGGCTGAATGTAACCTTACATAACCCATAAAACGCAAGGGAAAGAGAGAAAGAGATACGAAAGAGGGAGAGAGATAGATAAAAATTGAATAGAAATGATCCCACGCAACGTGAGTTGGCGCCGAGTAGCAGTGTGTGGTTGGAAGGAGAGCTCCACGCATGAGGGTAGTACTGTAGGAGGGGCGTCCAACAAGCACCAAGCAGAGGCAGGGGATGGGGGAGCGAACGAGATGAAGTGAACGAGGGAGCGAGAGAGAGGGGGGTGAAAAGAGGGATCGAAAGAGTTCAATGACACTCGGCAAAACCGGAGGTAAACACCAAAATAAAAGCTAACTTCCTAATGTCGATGACGTCACCCGCCAGCGAGAGCACTACAGTAGGGTGGAGCTAGAAACCGGAAATGAACCACGCGAGAAAATGTTTCGGGAGGCTCGCACATTGAAATGAAGAAAAACGAAAAAAAAAAAAAAATAATAAATAAACGCAACTTAAATTTTTTTTTTCCGTTTTTTTTTTTATGAAAGTGAATAATAAAAAGTGTGCAAATAAGAGCTGCATTAAAACCGTGCGAAATATGAGAAGATAGACAGAGAGGTGTTCTAACCTGAGATCCATTATCCTCCATTGATTGAGCATCCAGAGCAGATGATAAGCCGATGATGATGGCGGCGGTGGCGGAGGAGGAGGAGGCGGCGGCGGTGGAGGAATATGGTTATGGGGATGATGGTGGTGGTGGTGCAGATGAGGCCAGAGGTCAGAGTTGATGGGTGAGGGTAACGGTGGCCAGAGCGGAGGTGGGAGAAGCGATCGTCGCGGAGGATGGCTGGGATGGTGGTGGTGGTGATGAGGATGATGAGGAGACGGAGGTGGATGCGGGTGACTCGGACGTCGTCGCATGCTCATTGTGCGTCGAGCGGCGGGGGAACCAGCGATCAACCCAAGCTGAGCAAAAGCCTATGCCTGGTATACTATGTTTTGGCTGCTGCTGCTGCCAGTGTGTGCCAAACGGCACTTCCACCAACCACCGAGCAAAACCAGCGTCGCAGCGCCTCCCCTCGGCTTCACCCCACATCTTTTTCCTAATCGATACTGTAACTGGCGTTGGAGGCGCGCACCATTTTCGCGCCAGAGGGGTTGGCGGGAGAAAAAGGAGAAACGCACGCGCAACCCCGCAAATGGATCAGCTTGGTTGAACTATTCCCCACTACTGTACTACTATACGCTTACCACCTACCCACCCGTTCGCGCACGCCTACTATACGTATCTCGTGTGCCAGGGTTGAACACTCGACTACTCCCTTTTTCAAAACGTTCCAGCTACTCATTCAATGACCGACTCCATCAGCGCATTCACTTTATACAGTATTAGGATTTTTCGATGCAAAATTGCCCTACGCATTATCGAATTGAGAAATAATCAATATCTTTTTTTTTTTTTTTTTTTTTGATGGGGGAAAATTTCTTTTTTAAGTGTTTGAAAACTCAATACTTTCATGAGATTCGCTGACTATGCAAAATAATGTCAATCAAAACTCAGTAACACACAATAGCCTTTATAATAAGAATCGAAAAAATTTTTTTTTGAGGAAAATATTTTGGTGGAAAGAAAAAAAAACAAACAATTATTATCAAAGTATTAATAACAATAAGTTTACTAATAACCTAATTAAATATAAATATAGGGTAGTAATTATTATTTGACGATGATTTATAAGGAACATGCAACAGCCAAGTGATGAATATTCAGTATACTGACACTGTAAATGCATTTTTATCATTATGACGACTATAAATAATACCACTTTAGAAAATATAGGTTCCACTTTTTTTTTTTTGTTTTTTATGCTACGCTAAACAAAACAGTTAAATTACTCAAAATAATAACATTGCCGCTTCCTCAGCTACGTGTCATTTTTTTTAAGTATAATTATTATGTACCGGTATTGTAGGCCTATTATGTAAAGGATTTGATAGTTTAATTTGAGTAGGTTGAAAATTTTTAAATAAAATAAAATTTCATTGTTATAGAGTATTCTTTAAAAATTAAAAATGAAAAGCGGTAGACGGACTTTCGATTTGAGTGTCCACTTTGCCTTTTAAATAGCCTTCCCAAACACATGTGAAATGAATAATACTGATAGGAAATGTACTTTAGACTTTTTAGTTGTGGAACTTTTAATAATCTATCGTACTTTTACAGTACTTTGATGCTTTTTCTAAAAAGAATTATACAACGCAATTTTTTAACTTCAAAGCGAGTAACTTGGTAGGGTTCACCGTTCACTCTAATTATCTAACCCCACACTCGTAAATAATAATACTGTAGCCACGAGTGTAAGAGTTATAATAATAATATAATTCGAAATTGCGTTTTTTTATATACCGGTTTATATTTGCAATTTTAGAGTATAAAGTTATAAACCGTTTGAGATTATGACTGTCTCGGGTTGTTATCAACTTGGTAAGATAAACACGTTTTGAAGATTATCCAAGGAGAATTATTTTACGACCTCCTCGGATAATCTAGAGTTAACTTAAGGCCATGGAAATTGTAAATTAACATTGGGAAGGCATTATTTAAACAAATTATTATTTCCATTAAATAAATAAAAAAAAAAAGAAATGGGTAGACATTATTTTTATTTACTCGTAATTTAACATGTTATATTTTTTTAAAGTTATTTATATAATTTTTACTTATCTCCAGGACCGTATTAAAATTCAGTCAGTTTGAGAAAAAAAGTGTACTTACAAGATTAGGTTCAGGATGTTCAAGATAGCTTCCTTTTTTTAAAAAAAAATTTTTGAATTGAAATCTCGTGATTTCTAACTTACTAATATGACACGCATTAATAAAATACGCTGAATCTTACAATGTTTTAAGAGCACTATAGTTTCACTTCGACTTACGTCAACATAATGAGAAATTGAAAAACGCAAAGTTCAGAAATAAATAAAAATAATGTAATTTAATATTAAGGGGAGAAAAAAGCGAAGGACTCGTGTTGATGTCGACGATTGTAATCGTGACATTGTATCCCTTTTGAACTTTGTGTCAACGAAAAATTTAACTCCTGCTCAATTAATTTTGAAATTATACAGTTAAACAATTTTTCAGCTTCTTTTATCCTGCGCTAAATACTCAAATTTTTGACCTGCTCAAAACTTCTACTCCGTATTATAAAAATTTTATCCAAAGCATAGGGATACATTCGTCGGAAATTTTAATTGGAATTCTCAAAAGAGAATCTCACTCGGTAAACTTTTATGATCATTGTTATTGGATCTTATAATAATTATTTCCCCCAACAGAGTTTCATCACTGCAGCGGAAAGCAATTATTATTACCAACCAGGCCCAGACTAAAATTGACAAAGTCCAATTTTTAAATTAATTCTTATAAAGAATAATATTTTGTCTAATATTTGGACCATGATTTTTCTCTATCCAATGTTACACATACTGTCTGATATCTAATTACAAACACAGAAACGCTTTTATACTGTAGCTATCATTTTAATTGAAATTAGTTGTTTAAACCTACTAAGTTCAAAAACCACATTTTTAATCCAATTAAGTTGAATTATAAGTATTTTTCTTAAAATTTTAATATGTATATTTAAAAACAGTAAAAAAAAAATTATAAATTTATTTTAACTGACTTTACTACTATAATATATTTTCAACAACTCTAAAGTTCTAAAACATTTTAAATTTCAGCACATACAGGATGACAATTTTATATTTTTGTTGCTAAGCTCAAATCTATATTAACCCAATCATTAAAGGTTTTTTTTTTTTTTTGACGGTGACCTCAAAATCAACCACCGGCACAACACTTAAAACTTTAATGATTCTTAATAAAACAATTGATTTTGAAAGTTGTTAATTTTAAGCGCAGTGGATCAATTTATTTAATAATCTAGTACCGTACATAAAGTAGATTTTTTTTAATTTGCAAAATATCGTAAAAGCAGATCGTTTGAATTGTCACTAATATTATACATTAATGTCCCCATAGTATTCTAATTGAACCAGATTCCAAATGTACAAAATTAAAGATATCTTCAGCGAATAAACATTTCGGAAATAAAAAAATGCTAAACCCATCGCATCATTTCCCACCAACAATTTTTTTCCAACTCTAAAAAAATTAATTAAAATATCCGGGTAAATTAATAAACACACAAAAAAAAAAAATTTGCGATTTCATAACTAAACTTTTCACGCGAAACATAAAAAAATAATTTAAGAAAGAAAAAAAAAATTAAAATTTGTGCGAATAAAACTTTTAACACAAAATACTATATAAAAAAATGTTTCATACATAAACGACCATTTCGAATTTTTACATGAACCCACCTTATGATTTGAATGGAGTGATCCCTATGTTTTTAAGTTTGCATAATATCCAGAAATAGTTTTGAAATAAAAAGTGCAGTGTTAATACGCATAGAAAAAACTAATAAGTCTAATTATCACATCGTCGTTTCCACACTAATTACATTGTCCAATTGTTCTCCGGATGACGTCAGCGTACCTACCGTTACTAATGCAAATCGTCAAGATGGTCATCGTCTGTTTGTCGGACGTTCGAGGGAGCTGTACTGCGTATACTACGAGAGCGTTCGAATAATGATGGGTCGGTGTAAATGGGTTCGCTCGGGTCATCGAATCGAGCATCAGGCATATAACGTGACGTCTGGAAATACGGTGTTGCCGGGTTAGTAGTGACCCGAGACACGGACATTGTAGGAGATGTTGTGTCGGCTGCTTTGTTTTTATCGTGTAGCAACTTGTATCGCCTACAAAAAAATAAAATAAATTCGTAGAAACTAAAATTTAAATATGACACTTTTAAAATGAAATTGTCAAATCCTAATTAAAATTTAAAAAAATTAAGATTCAGTAATAATTATTGACGTTTTAATTAATATATTATTCGGTTAGCATTCTTTGCAAAAAATGTTTTGAAAATAATATTAGCAAATTTTTGATGCTGTTCAAATTCCTTGTACTTAATAAAATGTAAACTTTTGATTATTACGTGATTTTAAGTAAAATAATTACGAAACTCAGAAGAAGAAAAAAAATGGAATGAAGTCAAAAATTAAATTGTTGTCAACTTAAAGTATTAATTAAAATAATTTTTTCGTGAGTACCTTATGCATGATGCTGAGGTAATTGCAACAATCCCCAATACTATAAACATGATTCCGATAGCCACGACCAATCCATAATATTCACTGCTAGATAAGCAAACGTCCATAATTTCCGCTCCTGTTAGCAAAATTTGTCACGTAAAATCAATCACTTTAATTTTATCTTTTAATTAAAATTTGTATCCAAACCTGGTTGATTAACTGGAATATCCGCTCGAGTAAGATAGACTTGAAGCAGTTCTCGAACTTGCTCCGGATCACTTTCAAAGGTGATATTGGCGCTAGTTGTATTGTGAGCATCGTCCTGTTCCTCAACTTCTTCTTCAATTGTTGTGCCGTTTTCACTTACGATTGAACGACGTTTCCGTCCAAAGGAAACAACGTTAAAACGACCAGGACTATTGCAATTGACCTAATTTACAAATATGAGCAATTTTGAAAATTTTTAACAACCATTAGTTGTAAGTAATAGAAGTTACCGGTTGGCAAGGTCCTCTGCACGTTCTTACGGTAGCTTCGAACACTAAGAAATTGGAATCTGGTATTTTAAAAGCGTTGAATTGGGCTTCGAGACCTTCAGCGTCGCGTCCACGGTCAAGATTAGGGAAAATGTACCAATCAACTGGACAGCTTAACAATTAATAGAATATGAACTTCAGTTAATATGGTTAATTAAAAAATAACAGCTGCTGCTATTTACCCTGCTTGGTCAATTAGTTGAACTACACGACCGGAATAAGGATCTTTAGCTACGACATTGGTGGCGAATATATCGGCGCCATAGTTATCTTTTTAAATGTAATAAATTATTTTAATTAGCAGTATTGGTATCAAAATACAGTAGAATAACTTACAAGCTTTCCTAGTTTCTAGACGAAAAATTAAAGGGTCACCAACAGCTATTTGTTGAACAGGATATCCCTTGTATAAAAT
>JAQGAY010002204.1:0-11261 GCA_034698085.1 Polydesmus angustus
AGGGGCGACGACCTAGAGCAAAACATCCCAACGGGCACCAACTGAAATATTGTGGGGCGGCGACCCACTACACAACATAAAATACGAGTAATAATAAAATAATTGTAATAACGATGCAGATTCTTGGCTGAAAATTCACAAACAAAAATATTCAAACAAAACTATAGAAACTTTGCATCAAAAACTAAAGAAAAACTTATGGAAAAATTTGCTAAAGATAAGCTAAAAGAAACTCGGTTAAGTTTAATTATTCTTTGATGGCAATTTCCAAAATCAAGCAGTCATTAACCAGAGTCGTTTCGAACTGGCAATGACTCCACAAGTGAATGACATAGGAGCTCTTTTCTCTTCCAATATCAAACTTATCAACAACATTGCGGCGACATGTTTTGGGGTCGGATTCGGCGCCCATGGTTATGGATGTCGAGTGCGAAAAAGAAGGACTCAGTTCCTCATCGAATTCTCCCATTAGAAACGTAATCCTCACGCTCATCCCAACTCCATGGAAACTTCCTTCGCCGTTCAAGTAAGCAGCCGCTTGTACCCGGTATCCGCGGGCAGTCGTATAAAAATACGGGCTCAGCTGGAACTGACTCAGTCCCTTCGTCTCCAATTCTCTGTATTTTTCATAATTATGGATGGTCCAAATCAAAATTCCGTCTCGGGAGTAAACTTGCTTGGCCACGCCAGGAGGTTCTACGTGTATTTCCACAGTAATCGAGTCATTCTCGATGTACGGGGAATTGGCAATGATTGATTCGTGAAACATAAACCGCATAGCTTTCAATTTTGTGCCGAAACAGAAACTTCCCGAACGAATTAAGTCTGGGCGCCCATCTCCCATCTGGTTTTTTAATGCCAAGTGCACGCTGGGAAAGCACTGAGATTGTGGAGCGAGAGTTTTTAATACCGCATCCGCAATAAAGAAAATGCACAGTAAAAAATCACCCTCTTTAAAACGGATGAATCCCTGAACCGTAAACGAATATCCACGAACGCTGAAACATTGACTGGAATCCGAAGTACCTCGGGAGATTCGATCCATTACATTCAGGATTTTCCATACAAAATCTGGTTTTTCGTTCCACACATTGATTTGCGCTGCACTTTGCACTACCTAAATGATTACAGTACAATAAAAACGTAAATAATTAATTTATAATCGCCTACTACATGTATAATGGTGGAAAGTTAAATTGTTAAGACAAAATTTAAAATAAAACATGAAAACAAACTTTTGTGGGGATTGTTTTGAGATACGGCAAATTTTAAATAACCGTAAAACCGTTTTAGAATTAAAATTGGTAATCATATTAACCTGCTTAAATTCAGCTTTTGGTTCCAGATGACTTTTTGAACGAGCCTCCTTATCTAATGAACTTTCGCGTTTAAAATGAGAAAGGTTTTCTTCAGCGTTCTTTTCAAATGTCTGAATAAAATAAAGAAGAGATTAAAAAAAAATTTACAGTTTAATTTTGTATAATTTTTATTTTAACTGGTTTGGAACTAGCGGTCTCATGAAGTTCACACTGTGATTTCTGCAAGTTCACCTTGTCTACCAATTCTTTTAAAGCACTCATTTCTGCTTTGGATTCTTCTTTTTGCTCAAGTTTGTTGATAAGTTCATACAGTAATTTCTGCACGTTGACAAACGATCCGTTTAAGGCTGCCATTTTTACATTCTAAAAATACCAAATAAAAATTACATAAAATATACTGTAAATTCTTCGTACATTTAAAATACTGAAATTGAAAGTGTTCAAAACCACGCCCGTAATTTTGCTTACCAGAATTTCGATGAGTTCCTGCTAGTGTTTTACCATTACCGTTAAATTTTCATTGACAGATTCGCAAATGTGGAATGCATTGTCAATTTCAGCGAATTTCTTCTCATTTCTTCGATGTTCCAGAACTTGTTCCGTTTCGAATAATATATCGTTTTTCAAAACATGAAGCTCAACTGTCAAATAAAAAAGATAAATTTTAATAACTGAATAGTTTAGTACCGGTATAAACAATGCTATTTTTATATAAAAAAAAAACAAGTTTCTGGCTTCTTTCAATTCGTTTCAGAGTGCCATCTTCATAGCGTACCACGTCCTACATTAAATTATTAAGTTCAATCATCAATTGACAGACTGTCGCAAATAAAGGCTACATTTTTCCATTCACATTATGAATTTATACTGGGTTTGATCATTTTTAGATGCCTCAAAATTACCATTGATTTGTGTGAACACGTGTCAAGCGGCAACTCCAGAAATGCGAATCGGAGTTCCGCAACAATAATTTGTTATCAACATGACATAAACACGTAATAATAAACAAAATTTCATTCATAACAATGCCATGATCGCATAAATAATCAATTAATAATCTTATTATACCTTTCGCCGTTAGCTCCTCCAGCGTCTTTATTCTTCGGTTCAACTCTTCCAAATCCTAATTTAACAAACAATACTTTACATAAAACATGTAAGCCCAAATTAATTGCGTCGCAGATATTTACTCGATCCATGGCTGCTATCTTGACTATTAATTCCGGTAATTATTTAATCCGCTGTTTAATTATTTGGCGAGCCGTAAGTTTAATCCGACTTGACTTCGTTCACAACGCGTAATGACTGTGTGACGTCGACGAAGAAGGAAGTGTT
This sequence comes from Polydesmus angustus, assembly GCA_034698085.1. Lineage (NCBI taxonomy): Eukaryota > Metazoa > Arthropoda > Diplopoda > Polydesmida > Polydesmidae > Polydesmus > Polydesmus angustus. Next base: position 2,655 of record JAQGAY010002204.1, read on the forward strand.
CAGTGGTGACATAGCCTCTAAACAAGTTTTGACACGTTGGTTCTAACCCAGGGGCCGGCAACCTTTTTAGTCAAAAGAGTCAATATCAACCGTACGACAATTGAAATTTATCATGAGAGCCACATTTATGAACAAAATAATAAGATTTTTAACAATTTGTATAAATTTTTAGGGCTTAGCAACCCTTATAATAAGAAACCGGTATATAAAAGCGCTTAGCTTGCGAGGTGCGAACTTTTTTTTGGAGAAAAATACAATTATTGTAACCCCCTTTTTTTGGACAACATACTGTAATAAGATTTTTAATAATTTTGGCTCACTGTAATGTTTTATATTTTGTGAAAGAGCTACACTCATGTGGCAAAAGAGATGCACGTTGCCGTCCCCTGTTCCTCTGAGTCTTACCCATGGTGGAAGAGTAGTCTTACCATAACAACAGTAATAGACTACACCCATACCTCGATATTCCGTCTAGCCTCTAAGTCTAAGGCGAATGTCAGACAACTCATACAAAACAATTGCAAAACCAACTCTTACAAAATGTGAATGCCCATTGATACCCAGAAATTTTTTGAAAGCCACAATAGGCCACATAGTGCTATGACACTTTTTGTCTTGGTTTTTACATTTTCAAAGCATTTTTAAAATGATTATGCATTTTTTATGTGGATGTTCACATTTTGTACGAGTTGGTTTTTGTATGAGTTGTCTGACTACCCTCTATGGCGCCTTGACTATAAGTCTATAACGGCTTTTTTTACGACACTGTTTCGATTTACGGCCAAAAATACCTCGATATACGGCCAAAAATACCTCGATATACGGCCAAAAAATTGAAATAAATGCAAAAACTAATCGCAAAAGCACATTTTGAATGACTTTGAGAATGGAATTTGTTACAAATAAGAGTACTGAATTTTTTTCTCAACATCTCCAAAGACTCCAATGTAATACAGTAATTATTAATTTAAAAAAATCTGGAGTACCGTATGACCTCTCCTGCCGTGATTCGGCACGTTTTTACACGCTCACTTTTTTTTTAATAATTTGCGCCACTTTGGGCAAAAACAATAAATAAGCAATTTTTCAATCAGGTCATTTAACAATTGTTTACATTAAAGCCATGAGGCATTCAAGGTAAGTTTTAAGATCGGATCGAAAAAGGTAGGCAAGTAGGAAACATATAATTTATAGTGATCGGATTGTGTACATTCGATATTCAACTCTCGGATATCCGGAGGCAACATGTTTCATAATGTATCGGATCTATAACTATAATGTACCGTTCTGCGCACCATCGACAAGAGACTATCTTCTCCCCGCTCCAAATAATTAGGCCTACTCTCAGAACGCAATCCACGAAAAGCGCCCATGACAGTCTGCACCTGCCATAACCTTACTGGAAATTTCGTAAAACGCGTTAACTTGTATGCTACGACTCAGTGGGGGAGGTCATAAGTCAGATTTTGCTTTTCATTATTAAATCGGAGATGTCGTATGCAAATATAAAAAAAATTGGTACCGGTACTGTTGTGTTTCATCTCCGCCAAGCGTGCATATCAAAGAAATAGATAGTATCGACAATAATATCGAGAATCGATTTTATAATTGAAACCAACAAAAATAATGTTAATAACAAGACATAAGACTGTGGAATGAATGTCATACAGTGACATTAAATGTCCATTTTTGCAAATTGATTGTCTTAAAACAATGCCTGCTTCCTGAAGAAATCGAAAGGCATCGGCTTCACTTGTCGGCAGATCCCAAAGTTGCATCTTTTTAAATTAAATGTTAAAGTCGGCATAACGTCAATTATGATGACTGTGAACATTTTAACGGATTGACGTCATCGATTATATCGATACTATCGCTGTATTTGATATGCACGCTTGGCGGAGATGAAACACAACAGTACCAAAAAATTAAATTGTTTTCATTAAAAATTGGCTTTTTCCCCCCCAAAAACCTGAAAAAAACCTCCCTAACATTATAGGGCGTTCGTTGGATGACGTTAGTTTTGAAACATGAATAAATCAGTGAAATTTTAATGAAAATGAACTATTTTTTTAAATGTACATTAATGAAGAACTTTTCAGGTGTTTTTCTATGTCATTAGTATTGCAAATACAGTAGTAAGATTACTACCGGGTAGATATTATTCCGAATTGTAGGCTACATATTATGTCTAAGTTTAAGGGTTGATGTACGGTAGATGTTTATTACATGACTGAACGTCCGCATGAAGATAGAAATGAATTACACAATTTTGTGATGAAAAAGAAGCATTTTCAAAGTTAAATATACTCTTTCATGTTATTTGTACACCGACGTAATTTTTATTATTCATTAAGACAAATTTTACGGACAATATTTTAATTATTTACCGTATTTATTTTCCATTTAATACCCAAGTTAAAGTTAAATTGCTGGAAAATACATTTTTAAGACGATTTAAAATAAGCGAATTGAAATGAAAAACAGAAAACAAGAAAATACAAAAATAACGAGTTTCAAAAAAAAAAAAAAAAATCTTTACATTGCTCATCAAACTCAAAAAAAAAAAAATTGATTAATTAGTACAAAAAATTAGAAAATGAAGTATCAAATACACCTACAATATTCTATCCATTCTTTTTTCCATTTTAAAATCTACGAGCTGACTGACATGTTCGTTCCACAATCGTTTTCTTTTATTTTGTTGGTCATTTGAGCTGTTCAACGCAGCTGTTTGTTTACATTCCATCAACGCTGCCACAGCCATTACGCTCTCATCCAACAACACTCGCCTTATTTCATAGTGATATTTGAATAATCTTATGAGTTATGACGTGAGGCGCAAGCGCTTTGAAATGAGTTTAATAAATTCTTTTTTCTTCTTAGAACCAAATCGATTGAACACAATGATATCGTCATAAAGAAAATGTTGTTTATGCTCAACCGGACTTAAGCGCCAACGCAATAATCGTAATCTTTAAAACCAAAACGGATGTAAACAACGATGGCATGCAGCACACTAACACAGTCATATTTGTCCGTAAACTGTTACCCCCACTCTGCCGCTTCCATGAATAAGGATTGCATCGGCCAATGTAATACAGTAACACTTTAGCACTCCTCCAGTATATTTACGAAATACACGACTCTGTTGCTCTTCATTCATAAGCCACAAGAATACATGATGTTGCAAGTAGGTGCTTGACAATTGTATATTATTGCCATTATACGAGTACATTCGACTAAAATTTGCTCGTTTTCTTGTTTCTTATACCGATATGTTTTAAACAAATACTCGCCAGTCGCTCGATTATCCCTAGGTACTGTACATTCCAATAGCCATTGATTAATTGATGATTTCCCATCGCAATGAAAACGCCAGCCTATTCTTTCTGATCTCAAATACGAGTTTCCAACCAATTCACATCCCCGGCTAAGGTGTAAGTAAAGTAAACTACCAAGAAGTGCTGCTCATCAGAAGTACTCTGATCGTGTTCAACCGTATTAATAACTCCTGCCTCAGATACTCGGGTTTCAATTTAAGCACCTCCCGAGCTGCATCTTCGAAGCAGTTATTGCAAGCTATTTCATAGCGACTTTCAACGTTCATTCTCTCATCTTTTATCATAAACTCGGCCGTTTTCGCACAATCCACGGTTCCATGCATGCTCCAACAATGTTGTGGAGTTGTATCAAAAAACTGATAACGAAGGAGTTCACTGTGATAACGACACCAGTTGTTAAACTCGACTCCAGTTGGCTTAATAAATTATAAGAGTTCTTTTTTACACGTTTCGGGTAATGGAAGAGCCGAGACTTTGTTCTCCACTTTCTCTTCGATATCCTACCATTTTATTTAACGTCCAATTTGGGTTAAAATATCACGTTGATTCCACAAATGAGACACTATTTTCATCCGAGCTATGTGTTGAAACGACGGAGTTTGCAACACGAAATGCATTTTTCAATGAACTAATAAATCTTTGCAATAAATTATTAATATTATTAACAGAGTCACATAAATAAAATTACCTCAAGATATAACTATTTTAAGTAGTTTATAAATGATCGCGGAATAATAGGCCTACTCTATAATATAATATTTACCTGCAAAAATTATGCGTTAATTAAAATATCTTCTATAAATTCTTACCACCTTGTATTAATCAATAATTCAATTAACAGTCATACTTTGCCAATGATTCTTGTGCAATAGCAAAATTAGTGTGATTCACAATATTTTAACAACACGCGGTCAGTTTTTATACCATTGCAGTACACTGTATATATGTTACAGGCAACTCGGTTTTCAGGCAATTCGGTCTATCGTCTGCTACGCTTGCATTGAGAAGAGGCACGGTAGATTGACCTCTCTTTGGTTTGGCGCAAGCTAGTGTGGGTAATGTGTGCTTGTCAGTTTACTAAAACTTGCTAGTAATGTAATATAAGTAACTACTGTATAATTAAAAATATTTTTTATAGATAAAATTTTCTTTATAAAAAAATAAATACCGGGTATAAAGCGAACAACCGCACGGCCATACGTAAAGACGTACGGTAGCGATCTTTAGTATAGAAAACCAATATTTATCCCAAAATCAATCGCTTTATATTTTTTCTGTAGATTAAAAATGCTTACGAAAATACTAAAAACTGCTAATTTAGTAATAAATCTGTTTATTTTGCGAATAATGAAAATTAATAAGTTCGTTTCCTATAGGCTACCTTACGTATTTATTTTGCTTAAGAAAATAAAATCAAATATCGAAATTATATTTATTACCGTACGGTATTACAATTAAAATTATGATATTTAATTTTTTGTATAGTAACAATAATTTCCTTTACATTTAATACTAACTGTGTAGTCAATCTATCTTGCCTAAATCAGAGAGCAGAATAGCAGACGATAGACCGAATTGCCTGAAAACCGAGTTGCCTGTAACATATAGGTCATTTCTAGGTCAACGCTAACCGCGTAATCTATCGGCAGTGCTGGCTATCAACGAGGGAATGCGGATCAAAAAGAAAAAAAAAAATATAATGCTTTAATATATTTTTAAGAAATAATTAAAATTACATACAATTTGATTCAATTTAACTGAATAATTCGAAATTTCTTGTGGAAACTAGATTTAATTTTTTTGGAGGTTACGAATTTAGGCAATTAGTACTATAGTAAAGCAATGTAAGCCTATTATCAGAGGGAATAGGCAAAGCAGAGATGACTTGTTCAATTCTCAGTTAGAATATATTTTTTTTTAAATTTTTTTTAGTTCCGAAATGATAATGCATTAAACCGAAATTTTTAGAATTCAGTTACAGTACTAATTCTGTTTTATTATAACGTCAGCATGTATATCACATTAACTAACAATTAGTGATCAGAAACTCCAGTATTTTTTAATTAATATAGTATATTTTAAGCATTTTGAAAGGTTAACTTTCTTTCTTTATTGTTCGGGTTAAAGTAATCTAGAAATTTAATATTTTTGCTCGGTTATTTCTCTTCTCACTAATTATTCATTGCACTTTACTTTGATTGATCCGGAATAATAAAACAATCGACTTAATCCACTTTCTCTCTGCCTGATTTTGATCATAGTTGTTAGTATAAAATTCTTTTTAGGCAGATGAGTCATCCGTTTAAGTCTTCTAAAAACGTGACTTAAATAACTTTTGTTGTAAAAATAATTATTATAATCTTTTTTCAGTTTTTAATTTTTTCTTTTGCTTCTTTAATTTTTGGAATTCTTTATTTCTTAAATTAAATTATCTACAACTTCAAAGTTGAAATTACTACCGTTACTTTCCACAATAATAATAATACACGAACAAGAATGTTTTTGTAAAAAAATATTTGTGGTATATGTAACTACCGGTACTGTATTCCACTTGTAATTGATTACAATGACTATTTTAAAACCTACCATTTGGTTGGAATAGGCTACACTTTCCATTATTTTCTGGCGGATTAAAGTTATCCAGAAATTGAAAGAAATCTTTCGTTTCGCCATCATTTTTCTTGCGTAAACAATAAGGTATCAACAACTGTTTTATGGTAATTTTGTAGAACCTAAGGATTATTTTGAAATAATTTACTTGAAAATGATACGGTAATTAAACAAAACTGTCTACGCAAGCTGTTTTTACGACAATAACAATTAGGTAGGTATGAATGTAGTTTATTCCTGAAAAACACATGTTTTAAATTTTTTATAGGTTTTAATTTCTTAGAAATGTTTTACAATACTAATTTCAATTTTAATTTCATTATTGAATGCTTATTTTAAAATCATAAAAAAAGTCTGAATATAAAATGTTGTAGTGCATTAAAAACATTAATATTATGCAAAAGATGTCAATAATAATTAAGAAAATGAAGTCCAGCGATGTTATCAACGTAATTTTTTTTTACAAAAAATTCAATATTTGTAATTTTTTGTACATTATAGCGTAATTATACCTAAGAATGAAAAGAATTTTTTTTAATAAAAAATATATACCTAGGTAGCCTATAACCCAGCAATTACCTAATTAGGCTAATATCGTAATTTTTTTAAAGTAAAATTCAATATTAAATTTGAATTGCTTTTGTGAATTAAAGAGAAATTAGATCTAAGAATAATGAATTTTTTTATTAAAAAAATATATAAATGGAAAAAAAATTAACTTCGTAAAGACTTTGTAAGACCGCAATTTCTAATACAGTACTGTAGGCCTATTTAAGAAAAAAAAATTGTTAAGCTTTCAAATTATTCTGAATTTTTCATTGTTTTGTGTGTCCCACTGAATGAGCGGGACGAGCAAAAATTTGAATTAAAGACTCATTGTTTAGCTCACAAACACGGAAATCTTTAGTAAAAGGCGAACGATTTTCACGTTGGATTTGAATGGAAGCCAGAGAACGATTTCCACTCCCTTCCATCCAGCCACTCTACCTCGCCACACCGATCACTCATCTACCGTCTCATTCCATCCGCAAACCCACTCCTCTCCACAACCACCACACACACCACCACCCACTTCACTCCATACCACTCTCACACAAATGTTACACTTTTACCACTCACTCAAAATTAGAACATAATTATTTTTATAGAGAATTTTTGCCCTTTTTAATTTATGTTGGAAAGATGTTTTTTAATGCGCAAGCGCAATCAATTTTATTCAACAAAAAATAAATTGGCTCTCTAAAAATTGAATTTCAATACATGTACTATTATTATTGTTTATGATTACTGTACTTCATGTGCTTTATATAATAATATCTTAAACAGTTTAATTTGTTTTATTTTAAAACAAAAAAAAAGTGGTGCTGCGACGGCCGAGAATCGAACTCGGATCAACTGCTTGGAAGGCAGCTATGCTCATCATTATACCACCGTCGCTTGCATTTACATATCGTTAATTTTCCATTCAAAACCAGTCAGTCATTAAGTAGGAGATAAACCTAAACAACAACAAAAAAAATAAAGTAGTGCCGCTCCCTCGTGTGTCAACTGTTTTTTATAAGTCGGTCGAACGGCTAAGGTAGCACTCTCGCATAGAACATGGGCGACGGTGGTATAATGGTGAGCATAGCTGCCTTCCAAGCAGTTGATCCGAGTTCGATTCTCGGCCGTCGCATGCTTTCATTTTTTTAATTTTCAATAAAAACTTTCAAATTGCTTCTTTTACAATTTTGACGTAACACCTAAACAATTAATTAATTTTATACTATTTTTATTAAAGTCGGGAAGTATAGAAGTGTTATAAAACGTTGGATTTTCTTCGAAAATTTTCACAAAATTTTTTTAAGTAACGGAATTAATATTTGGAAAGTAGTGTTGCTTGAAAAGAAGTGTGAGGTGTTGAAAGTGGGAATTGTTTGGCTCCCAACCACGGAAATCTTTAGTAAAAGGCGAAAGATTTTCTCGTTGGATTTGAATGGAAGCCAGAGAACGATTTCCATTCCCTTCCATCCGGCCACTCTACCTCGCCACACCGATTACTCATCTACCGTCTCATTCAACCCGCAAACCCACTCCTCTCCACAACCACAAAACACACCGCCACCCACTCCACTCCCCACCACTCTCCTCCAAATGTTACGCTTTTACCACTCACTCAAAATAAAAACATTTCCAAATAAAATCGATTATATTCAAGGATTTCTGTGTTTTTTATGGTTTTGAAAATAGCATAAAGTCCGAAAGTCGCATCAAAAAAAAAAGTCCGCGCTCTCTAAAACGAAATTCCCATTGCTTATGATAAATTCCTCCGCTTTTCATATAAATCACGGCATTTCTTAACTATCGCATGTGTAATTTAGGTTACGATAAAAATTAAAATAAACAATATTTTATATTAGGGAAAATTTTTAGATTAACTTCCGATTATCTTGTTCTGGTTTACCTAGCTAAAATGTATGTTTCTTTAATAAAATATTATTTATTAACATAGTCGTCGTTAGATAAAAATAATTTTTGCCGGCGAAAAATGAATCTCAAAGTCGCTACCTTCATTTGAATTTCCGGTATGGAAAGTTTGTATCGCTTAAAATTTATAAAATTTCGTTCAGTATTGAAAGTTAGCAAATTTCCCACATGAGTTTTGGTCCCATAAAAG
>JAQGAY010002205.1:0-11260 GCA_034698085.1 Polydesmus angustus
GAGAGCTCGCGGTCAAGCGGATCTCGCGGGCAAACAGTGCGCAGACAGCGCATCAACTCGGACATGTCTTCCATGGCGCTGGTCACTCCGCGGTTCAAAATACCTTGACACTCGAAGTTTAGTGTGTGGCAAACCTAAACACGACAATAAATTGTTTAGTTCTGAGTTTTTAAAAAGCGAATAAAGAAGTCAAATTTTAATGAAAATTAAATAATTTTTTAATATTTACATGCAACAACCTCTCCTTTCCTTGAACGCATTAATACGTGCCGACTCAGTTGTAGAGGTCATATTCTAAAAACTGTTTTTTGTCATTAAATCGGAGGTGTTGTTGTATGTAAATATTAAAAAATTAATTTATTTTTATTAAAATTTGACTGATTTATTCGCTTTTTAAAAGCCGCGTATATTTACGGACACACTATACTTACTTCTCTTAGTTTTGAAACCTCTTGAAATGGCAGGAAGGAAAAAATGCGCTCTCTTAGTTCCGGTTCGAAGCTTAGAAGTGGACTCTGGTCAGCTGTTATTTTGTGACCTTTTTGACCTAAGAAGACCTTAAATCTTGTAGGTTTAAACGGGATTTTGAGAGGGAGAATGTTGTCTTCGAAGTGTTCTTGCGCCATTTGACATCTGCTGTACAGGGTGTCCCATCCGTCCACTCGACAGGAGTTATTGGCCAGTAGAACGTTCCGCACGAACTCGGTCAACATGTCCAGAATCTAAACCAAACATGATAATAATTTACGTGTTTTATGGAAAATATATTTCGATGTAATAACTTACTTTGCCCGCGATGAAGCAGCGATTGTCGGCTTCCACGTGTCCGTCGTAAGCCTCGCACAGTCGATCGAGGTGGAAGTCCACGTGTTTTATGTGAACCAGTCTTCCTCTGACTTTAACCAGGTCGTTGGCCTGTCCGGAACTCAATTTGGCCTTTTCCTCCGCAAACACCTTTTTGTGAGCTTGCACGATTTTCCTTCGGCCGTGATTCAGCGCCACTCGGCTTTCATTGTCGAATTTCCGGCAAACCTAAAATTTAGTACAGTATTAAAGGAATTTAATTAAAATTATTTAAAAACACTAAAATCGTTATTTATGGTACGTGGACACGAGGTGCTAAGTCAATATAGCATTTAAACTACTCTGCTTAAAAATAAATTAACCCCACACTTATCTAGAATATTGTTTCCTCTTTCTAAAAAGTTTTTATTTGTCTAATTCGGTTAATTATTTTAAAAGTTACGCTGATTTTCGTTGGACACTTTGGAATCATTTTTAAATAATATAGGGATGGCGTTAGTTTTGAAACATGAATAAATCAGTCGAATTTTAATGAAAATGAATTATTTTTTTTATATTTACATTAGTTAACACCTCCCATTTAATAATAAATAACAATTTTTAGAATAATTATGACCTCTACAACTGAGTCGGCACGTGTAAACGCGCTCACTTTGACGGCTAAAACTAATGCGGACTTCCAGCATGCACCTGCCGACTGCATCTCGGCACGTGCCGGCATCTACCATAAAGGACTAATGCAAATTTCTTAGAGCGCATTTACACGTGCCGACACAGTTTTACAGGTAATATTATAAAAATTGTTTTTTAATATTAAATGGGAGGTGTTAATTTATGTAAATAAAAAAATAATAATTAATCTTCATTTAACTTTGACTGATTTATTCATGTTTCAAAACTAACGTCATCCAACGAGCACCCTATACTATGAGAGATAGAAATACTTTACATCATTTTTTATTGTTTAAAATTACATGCAGCGCATTTATATACAGTATTTATTTTTGGGGGGTAAACAAATATTATGTTGATTATTGAAATTAATAAATATAAAATCCTATAAAATTATATTAATTGTATGGAGGCATTGTTACCTGTCTTAATTTTGCAACGTGGTGAAACGAGCAAAAACTGAAAACTTGCTGCAGCATTTCCGATGGAAGGTCCAAAATATTTGTCAAATCCATTCTACTTATAAAATTTAAAATACAGGGTATTAAAAAAAAACACGTGATCCGCAAAAAATTGGGCCGAGGTCCGATCTACTCGTGGAGTGAGTAAAGAATGTGAATTTGGGGATAGGGATGTTTGGTGGTCTGAGGCGGAGGTTAAAACGGATTGGTCATTGTTTCGTTGTCCTATCGGAATGTTAATCTCCTTTTACTCGTTATCGGGCTAGTCCTGACCTACAATAGGGTGACTATGCTTAAGAAAGGGAACACAAAACTGACCGTTTTTACGCATCAACATTTTACAATAGTTTTTCGTAAATGAAAGATTTAATTTTTTAAAATACATGTACCACGAATTAATTAATTTCGAACTTCTTGCTTCCACGTGAAATCCACTTCAACGTCGTTCTTTTCTTTCATTTTTATTTTATTTTTTAAAAACAAAAATTATTCAATAACATTTAAAAACAGTAAATTTTGAGACTTGATATTTTGCATCTTGAAAGCATAGTTTCGCTCGAGTTATGTAGGCCTACACCAACTGCTGGAACAAATAAATGAAACGTGTCAATTAATAATTATTGGCGGGTTGTTGGTTTTTTTTTTGGTATAACTTATCGGCGTCATGGATATTAAAGATTAGCTTAATCTCATCTACTTAGAATGTTTACTCTACTACGTGCAACCACTTAAATAATAGCCTATATGTATAATAATACTAAAAAGAAAATTTTCGGCAAACTCTATTTGACGTGTAATTTTAAGTTAAAGCTTAGTTTTGGATTTCACTTATTTAAAATGAACGTTAAAGTTGATGTGAAGGTAAACTAGTTTCTGCTAATGAAACCTGCTTCAAAATTCCGGTGCGAACATAGTATAAGTTATATAATATACAGCAATAATAAATGTATTAAGTAGAAAAATGTGACAACAAAATGGTGCCCTATAATGTGCAAGATTCAAAATGCACTTCGTGAAATGAACGGGATATACAAGCACATTACGAGTGCAAAATTAGTATCTGAAAAAATAACTACGTTTTAGGATTTTATAAAAGTTGTAAACATTTTATCTTACTTAGTTTTTGGTCATTCCCAAGTTCTTGAAAAAAGATTTCAAACCTTGCCTGGAAGCGCAATAAATGAAGAAAATGAGGAAACCTTGGAAGGGGGCCGCGGATACACCAATGACCAAATAATACATATGGTAAACGGACGAGGTGTAGGAACCGATTAAAAAGGACAGACAGTCCACTGTCTAACAAAAACCCATCACGAAGAACAATCGCATCGAAATATCAAATCTAATAATATAGAAAATAAAAATAAACAAACTGTGCGTAAAAATATGCTCCAGAGACAATATTTACAATTGTCGATGTCTTCGATGGTTGACCAAGTCTGTCCCTCGGCCCGCTCGATGTATACAGCGAATGGTCATCATGATGAGCACAATGTTAACCACTGAAAACACAACCAATGGCAAGGAATAGAACAAATTAAATGTTCCCCAATTATTGAAATAACACACTTCCCACATGGTATAATTATAAGGAAACTGCGGCACTATAATATTTAGTTGAAAAGATGTATTGAAATCGAAGGGTGGTCCGATTAAATCGATTGTCATAACTATCGAGGTTAGGATGGAAGAAATTCCCCAAACTATTACGTTGTATATGATGCACCGCTTAAAACCTTTGGCTATAATTTGTTGATTTTGCTGGTTGAACAGATTAGAAAAATAGCTCCACGAGTCGTAAGCCATGACGTTTAACCATAAGACAGTGGCCATCACGAAAAAATAGTCCGAGGCAAAAATGAAATAACAAAGAATCGCCTCAAAAGTGTTCGAAAATAATCTCGAACCTGTATTGAAACATACTGCCAATAGGAAAAGTATGTGCAACGTGAGGTAAAGACCTTGATAAGTTCGGATGAACATGGGGAAGCGAATTATAAGGGTTAGGATAAGGAAACTGCCGGAGATGTAATACATAGTTAAAACTAGGCGCATTAAAAGTGTCGCCGTGCTGTTTGCGTTAGAAACGCAGGTAACGAGTTCCTCATCCATGGTGATGTAATAATTATCCGGAGTGAGCGTGGTTTGAAGATAGAAAATGTCGACCACGCTTAAATTTGTCAAAGAGACGTATAAACTCACTGGAACTTTTCGTTTAGTGGGGCAGTTTAAAAACTCAAAAGTCAATGGAATGCAGACGAGCAGAAATTCAGTGTAATTCACGGAGTATATGGGGTTTTTAATAGTGTAATTGGCCCTTAGTAGTGTGATGGAACTATCCGCATTCACTCGAATATTATTATGATTGACTGTAATAATGTTACATCTGGGAATTACTTCGAAAGCCAATTGATTAGTGACCCTATCCACGCATGTAACGGCCATATTGTTTTCATCGATGAAGAAATCTCCTAAAGACACACTGTAGTTCCTCTCGAATAGGATTAATTGAGTTCCGTTAACTATTTCGTAAGCTCCAAATGGTATCTGTATGACGTCACAGTGAAGCAGCTGAGGCGACGATGGATAGCATATGGTCATTTTGTTACTTGAGAAAATGCTTAAGTGAGGAGCAACTTCTATTAAAAGGGGCGAAATTCTAATAAACCCATTAGACGTTTGCTCAAAGTGACCTTATAACAGGATGCTATTGTTGTTTTTCCTTTGACTGAACCCATTGACTTTCCCGAAGGTGTACTTAAGATTTGGTTGGACGAATTGTAATCTAGACTTAAGCTTTTTAAGGTTAAAAAGTTGCAGTAAGCGTTGAATTTGAGGTGGAACGAGGTTGGACAATGAACGGAACAAGTGGTTCTATTTTGGTCGAAATTCCAACCGTAAATGCAGCTATTTACTGTATTTTTCACTGCACCGAGTATAAAAAGCACGAGAGCTGCTTTTAACACGTTATTCATCGTTTTGATATACACGTATATTATACAATATATATTTTTAGATTCTTAAACATTTAAAATGGCGAAATAATAAATTCAACCGTTATTAATAGTGTATTACGGTAATAATAATTATGGTCCGGTTTCCAACGTTTGCCAAAAATCGATCCAGATTAATAATAATAATAATGTCTGCTAATTATATGCGCTTCATTAATTTACAGTTCAATGTGTATATAACTGTTTGCGTGGAATGAGAGCTAGGTTGGCACTGTAGTAGCACGCGCATCCTGCACGGTAATTTAAGTGCTCTCCTAAATGTTCACTTTCAAAAATGTGTATTCATAGACGTTCACTCACGTGAGTGCATATTTGCTCGTGAGTGTTCTCTTGAAATGTCTCAGCAAATTATTTGAACTTTAATCAAAAGTTAAAACACAAATAAATAAATGAAAAACAAAGATTTAATTAAAACAAAATTTTAATAAAGAGTAAAAACTTTAATCAAAATCGATTTAATACCTGTATACATTTTTTTTAATGCAAAAGGTGATAAAGGCAAAGAGTAATTAATATACATTTTTTTTCTATTTATAGGTTTTCAGACGGGGAAAAAAAGGAGGCCTGGTAGACGTTTTTCTTCGGAAACCGTTAACATGCTTGGGAGACACCTTAACAACGTCATAAGGTTAGAAACAAAATACGATTCGCATAGTTATACTGTTTTATTTTAAATTTCATGGGCATCAGAACACAGGTATCACTCAAGCTAACTAATAAATTATAATTATTAATCAAAATATTTTATCAGCATTTAATATACGGTACAAAAATTTATAATCTTACGTAGCGTTGTCCAGCCTTATAAAAGCTTTTGAAAAAAAGACTGAAAAACTTCTTTGGATCCGCAATAAACAATAAAGATGAGCACACCTTGGAAGGCCACTACAGCCACCGCTATGACCACGTAATACATGTGGTAAACGGATGAGGTGTACGCGCCAATTAAAAAGGACAGACAATCCACTGTCCAGCAGAAACCCATTACTAAGAACAGTCGAATCGAAATCTCAAACCTAATTGAAATAAAGGAGGAAAAAACTGTGTAAAAGTATGGTCCGAAGAATTACTTACAGTTGTCGATGTCTTCTATGGTTGACCAACTCTGTCCCTCTACCGGCTCGATGGATGCAGCGAATGGTCAGCACGATGAACCCGATGTTGACTACCGAAAAAACAACCAATGGCAAGGAATAGAACAAGTTAATTGTTCTCCAGTTGTTAAAGAAACACACGCACCATATCGTATAGTTATAAGGAAACTGCGGCGCTATAATATTCAGTTGAAAAGGTGTATTGAAGTCGAAAGGTGGTCCAATTAAATCGATTGTCAGGACTATTGAGGTCAGGATGGAAGAAATTCCCCAAACTATTACGTTGTATATGACGCACCTCTTAAATGCGTTGGTTGTACTTCGTGGACGATTTGGATGGTTGGATAGATGAGAGAAATAGCTCCACGAGTCGTAAGTGATGACGTTTAACCATATGACGGTGGCCATCACGAAAAAATATTGCGAGCCAAAAATTAAGTAGCAAGGAATGGCCTTAATGGTAGCAGTAAATATCCTCGAACCGGTATTGAGACATACGACCATTAGGGAAAGTACGTGCAGAATTAGATACAGACCTTGATAACTTTGGACAAACATGGGGAAGCGAATTATCAAGGTTAAAATTATGAAAACGCTGGACACGTAATACATGGAAAAACTTACGCGAAAATATGGGGACAATCCGCCGTTTGTATGGGAAACGCAGGTAACCAATTCCCCGTCCATGGTGATGTAATAACTATCCGGACTGACAGTTGTTTGATCGTAGAATATGTCGACCACGCCTAAATTAGTCAAAGAGACGTAAAAACTATCCTGCACTTTTTTTTTAGTCGGGCAGTTTAAAAACTCTGAAGTCAATGGAACGCAAACGAGAAGAAATTCTGTGTAATTCACGGAGTATATTGGTTTTTTAATTGTGAAATTAGCCTTTAGTAGAGTGATGGAACCATCCGCGTGCATTCGAATGTCATTAGGACTTACACTAATCACGTTACATCTGGGAATTACTCCGAAATCCAATTGATTAGTGACACTTTCTGCACATGTAACAGCCATCTTGTTTTCATCGATGAAGAAATCTCCTAAAGACACAGTGTAGTTCTTCTCAAATATGGCTAATTGAGTTCCATTAACTATTTTGTAAGATCCTAATGGAATCCGTATGACGTCACATTGAAGCAATTGAGGCGACGATGGGTAACATATAGTTATGCTGCCACCTGAGTAAGTGCTCAAGTGAGGAGCGATTTCCATCAAATGTTGAGAAATTCTAACAAATACATCAGACGTAATTTCGTATTGTCCCTCGTTTAAGGTGACCTTATAGCAGGATGGGATTGTGGATCCTCCTGCGAATGGACTCATTGACGTCCCTGATGGTACGCTTAAGATTTGGCTGGATGAATCATAATTTAGATTTAGGCTCTTTAAGGCTAAGAAGTTGCAGTGAGCGTTGAATTTGATGTGGAACGAGGTTGGACAGTGAACGGAACAAGTGGTTCCATTTTGGCCCAGATTCCAGCTGTAAATACAGCCATTTACTTCATTTTCAACTGAGCTGATGATTAAATAAAGGACAAGCGTTGCTGTTAACACGTTCTCCATCGTCTGAATATTAATATAAAATACACATTTTGAGATTCTTTAACATTCAAATGGCGAAATTGCAAACGCTATTAACTTTATAATAATAGTTAATGTCGCGTGGCACTGACTTTTAAAGTTCGTTTTTGAGCATTTTCCAAAACCAATTTAGATCAAATAACAAATAATTAGTGTTAATTATGTATTTCATTCATTTTCAGTTCAACGTTTCAAATTATTTGCGTGGAACGAGAGGGTTAATGTTTCAGTAGCACGCGCAACTAACGTTATTAATGTTTTATTTGATAAATATTTATCAGTATTAAAAAATTTTATCTTCCTTAGTTCCAACTATTAAATCTATTAAAAAAGGACTGCAAGACTGGTTTGGAAATGCAGGGCTGAGAGATGGATGTTGTTTTGTCCTTGAAAAGTGCAAAACGCTGATAAAAAAATAGCAGAAAAATTATCTTTATTCCTTTTTTGAATCAAACATGATGGTATTGAGTTGTCAGAAGCGGATTTTTAAATAGGCCAGGTGAGACCAGGGCCTCAGGGCGGCACAATTTTAGTAGCGGTCAAGAGCGCAAAAAAAATAAAAAAATAAAAAAATTTTGCAGAAAAATCAAAAAATTTTGCAGAAAAAAAGTCGACAGAATTTTACAAAAAAATTAACAAAATTTCGCAAAAAAATCAAAAAAAAAATTTGGAAAAAAAAATCAGAAACATTTCTCAACAAAATATCACAAAAAAAATTCCCAAAAATATTAACAAAATTTCGTAAAAAAATCGTAAAAATTCGTAAAAAAATCAACAAAAAAAATTTTGCAAAAAATTTAACAAAATTTATCACAATATCCTGTTTCTAAGGGCGGCCAAAACATTTTGGCCTCAGGGCGGAAAATTTGGAAATCCGCCTCTAGAGTTGTATGATACTGTACACTATTGTTATTATTCGATTAATAATATTTATTTACCTGAAAAAAAAAAAGGCAATAATTTTTTTTATTTAGTTTTGTGACAAACAAAAGCTCTTGAAAAAAAAGACCATAAAATTTGTCTGGAGGCGCAATAAACGGTGAAGATGAGGAAACCTTGAAAGGCCACCACACCTTGACCGATGATGACGTACCACATGTGGCAACTAAACGACACGTAAGGACCAATTACGTAAAACAAAATGTTGAATGTCCAACATAAGCCCATCACAATAAACAGTCGCACCGAAACCTGAAATCTAATTAATAAAAGTAAAATCCATCAAAAAAAATAATAATTATGACTATATTTACAGCTGTTCATGTCTTCGATGGTTGACCAACTCTGTCCCTCTACCGGCTCGATGAATGCAGCGAAATGTCATCACTGAAAAAATGATATTAACCACCGAAAACACACTCATGGGCAAAGAAAAAAACAAATTAAAAGTTCTCCAATTATTAAAAGAACACACGTTCCACATGGCATAATTAAAAGGAATCTGCGGAACTATAATATTCAGTCGAAAAGGTGTGTTAAAATCAAAGGGTGGTCCAATTAAATCAATTATTAAAGCTATTGCGGTGAGGACGGATGAAATTCCCCAAACTATTACGTTGTAAATTACACACCTCTTCACACCTTTAGCTTTACATCGTCGGTGTGGCTGGTTGAACAGATGAGAGAAATAGCTCCACGAGTCATAAGCCATGACGTTTAACCATAAGACAGTGGACATCACGAAGAAATAGTTCAAGGCAAAAATGGCGTAACAGGGAATGGCTTTAAAAGTGGAGGAAAATAGCCTCGAGCCTTCTATGAAACATACGGTCACGAGGGAAAGTACGTGTAACATTAGATAAACACCTTGATACGTTTGGACGAACATGGGAAAGCGAATTATTAGGGTTAAAATCAGAAAGACACCCGAGATGTAAAACAAACTCAAACTCACGCGAAATAAGAGGTTGAACGCTGCGTTTGTATTGGAAACGCAGGATACTAATTCCCCGTCAAAGGTGATGTAATAACTATCAGGATTAAACGTTCTTTGGTCATAGAAAATGTCGATCACGCTTAAGTTGTTAAAAATAATGTATAAGCCTTCCGGCACTTTGCGTTTGGTAGGACAGTTTAAAAACTCCGAAGATAATGGAACGCAAACGAATAGAAATTTAGTGTAATTCACGGAGTATATGGGATTTTTAATGGTGAAGTTGGCTTTTATTAATGTAATGGAACCATCGACGCTCACTCGAATATCATTATGACTTATACTAATCAAGTTACATCTGGGAATTACTTCGAAAGCCAATTGGTTAATGACACTTTCTGCGCACGTTACAGCCATTTTGTTTTCATCAATGAAGAAATCTCCTAAAGACACGGTGTAGTTCCTCTTTATTAGGGTTAATTGAGTTCCATTAACAATTTTATAAGCACAGAAAGGTATCCGTATGACGTCACATTGCAGTAGTTGAGGCGACGATGGATAGCATATGTTCATCTTTCCACTTGAGAAAGTGCTTAAGTGAGGAGGAATTTCCATTAAATAAGAAGAAATTCTAACAAATCCATCGGACGTAATTTCGTATTGTCCCTCGTTTAAAGTGACTTTATAGCAGGATGGTATTGTGGATCCTCCTGTGAACGGACCCATTGACGTCCCTGATGGTATGCTTAAGATTTGACTGGATGAATTATAATTTAAGGTTAAGCTCTTTAAGGCTAAGAAGTTGCAATAAGCGTTGAATTTGAGGTGGAACGAGGTTGGACAATGAACGGAACAAGTGGTTTCATTTTGATCTAGATTCCAGCTGTAAACACAGCCATTTTTTTTATTTTCCACTGCATTGAAGAAAGATAAGACGAGGGCAGCATTTAACACGTTCTTCATGGTGTTGATATTATCAGTCAAATGGCGAAATGATACGTTCAAACTTTTTAAATAATATCATAATTGCAGTATAATAATACAGCAATAATAATAATAATGCAGGTCGTTGGACCCTAACTTTCAAAATCCGTTTTCGTGCATTTGCCAACATGTATTGGTTCATTATAATAGTGCCTGTTTTCTACCATTATCTTACTACTCTCATTTTTTTCTGTCATTAACTTATTATTTTGATATTTGGCAAAAAACATGAAATATTTTACAACCATATTTTCAAATCTACCAAAAAAATAAAAAATAAAAAAATAGTGCGATGTTTTGAAAAACATAAAAAACGTTCCCCAAAACATTCGATGCACGTTTTTAATTTTTGAAGGAAAATCTAAGAATTTTTTATTAGGTCACAAAAGCTTTGAAAGTATATATAATCGAATCGAGACAGTTTGAGATGAATTTTGTGGCGAATTTACTAAAGTATAATAATAATTGCAGTGAATGTCGTTTGGCGTTGACTTTTAAAATCCGCCTCTGAGCATTAGCCAACACGCATTTATTTAATTATAAATTAATATAAATTTTGTCTGTCTTTCACAAATTTTTTGATAAAGCTCCAAAATTTACAGAACTAGTCAGATAGAAATAATCTCACGAGAAAAGAGATTGTAAAACTTGTTTAGAAGAGCAACAAGAGGGTGTGTGGTTGACACGCACGCCGGAAGTGAAACACAAGTAGTTTGATAATATTTTTTAGGAGAAAATATTAATGTCATTTTATAGGCTATTTTTTATATA
>JAQGAY010002206.1:0-11254 GCA_034698085.1 Polydesmus angustus
GCCTATTCCTTCGTCGTGTGCACCCACCAGTTTGTGGACGAAATGTTAGGCACCGACGATGAACTTTGTTTTTTTCTCACCATTACGCCACTAACCTTGCCGGAAAAAGTAGTGGAGAAAAGAGGGATAGAAGCCCTAGAGGAAGGAGAAAGCAAAAAGGAAGAAATTGCAGGGGTTTAAGTAAACATTCGAGTCAAAAATGTGTCATTCTATTGTCAATTTAGATGCGTTGCGTTTTATACAGTTTTTACATTAAAACACAATTTGTAAAGTAGTAGAAAATAATTTTTGTAAATAAAAAAAAAAAATTTACCTTTATTAAAATTTATTAATTATTACAAAGATAAAAATTTAAAAAAGGTGCCATTTTACAGAGAAAAATAATTTCGTAGTTAGTCCATTAAATATTAAAAAAACATAAAAATTGAAAAAGTTAGTTTTGACACTCATTTGAGAAGTAACGTGTGTCTTTAAAACTACGAAGCTTTTAAAAAACGAATAAATCAGCCAAATTTTAATGAAAATAAATTATTTTTTTTAATATTTACATACAACAACACCTCCGATTTAGTAATAAAACACAATTTTTAGAATATGACCTCCTCCACTGAGTCGGCACATGTTCACGCGTGCAACGAAATTTCTAATAACTCTCTCGCACGTGTCTGCTTGGATGTTGGCAATTACACGTATTGAAAATTTTGCTAATCAAGTTAACGTGTGCCGACTCAGTTGAAGAGGTCATTATCTAAAAATTGTGTTTTATTACTAAATCGGAGGTGTTGTTGTATGTAAATATTAAAAAAAATAATTCATTTTCATTAAAATTTGGCTGATTTATTCGTTTTTTAAAAGCTTCGTAGTTTTAAAGACATTTTTGGAACAATTTATTAAAAATTTATCTTTTTTTTTTTTTTTTTAAAAAAAAAATATTTTTAAAATTCTCTAAAAAAATATTTGCATAGGAAATTTTATTTTTGAAAAACTTCATATTTTCAATTTTTACTTTATTATATATTTTTTGAAGTGACTAAGACATTATTTTTTTATGGAAAAAACTTTCTGGGTTTCTCTGTAAAATGTTGCCATTTTTAATTTTTTTTATCTTTGCTATTTTATTTTTAGCAGTTGAAAGTAGGATTTTTACTTTTCGGTCACCCAGTATTTGTCCAGTGAACAATAAAATATTACTGGAGTTTATCAAATTAACGAAAACATTCGCTTATTTTCTGTAAGTAGTTGGAGAAATATATTTGTGCACACTTCTGATGAAAATCTACGATAGAAATCATTTATTTTTTAAACAAACATTTTAAAGCTTTTTCAAGAATAAACAACTACTGTACTTATATTTCTCCGCGACTTTATCATCGATTTTTTTAAAAACAATTCTCTTAAATCAATACTAACGTATTTCTTTTCTTTTTTTTTTTTGTAGCGAAAGTTTAAGAATTTAAACACAAAATAATTTCATCGCGAAAACTCTAAATTGAATTCCAATACATTTTGTCCTTGGCAACGGATTTAATAAAGTTTGTTATGAAAAAAAAAAAAAAAGACTTTGGCTTTCTATGTGAAAAAAAAAAAAATGTACGAGCCAAACAATACTATTTTATTGGAAATTTTTAAATAATGTATTTGTCAGTAAATAGTTAATTTCAGCAGACATATTGATCCATTAACCTTCAATTGCTTGATATAAATATCAGAGAAATATTTTTGCGCAGTTATTCTACCAAAATGGTGTCATTGGTGAGTGTCTCTCTTTCGGCTGTGGACCAGATCCAGGGATCAAAACACAAAACTAGGAAGAGGATGTGGTTCCTCTTCCTCTCCATCTTTTCACTCCTGGCTCTCTACCAAACGGCTCAAATTATCTCAGACTATTTTCAGTAATTTTTAAACAATTTCTATTTCATGCTAAAATTTGAATTGCACTTTTAAGCAAATTTTAGAACTTGTTTTTCATTTTAATTAAATTTACATTAATTGTTCATTTTATTAGAATTCCAATGAGCAGTTTGTTAACTGAGGAATTTGTCAGTAATACTTTTGAATACACTACTTGCGTTGGTAATCCAATTTACATTAAAAATAATAGTAGCAATACGAACAGCATTTTATTGAAAGTAAACAATTTGATCCTTAAAACAACTACTTAAGAATTTATTGTAACTAATATCAGATGAAAAGTTTGGATTCCTCATGCAATACAACATCTCCATCCCTCTTTTGTCTCTCTCTTTTAAAAGAAAAAGAGAGGTTTGACATTGGGCATGAAATTGAAAAATATTATCCTTCAATTATAATATACGATAAATATATTCGTAACTTTGAATCTATGTAAACATGTTTTTTATTATTATTTTTTTTTAAGCAGATGATAAAAAATTGTTAATTACGATTTTGTTTAAATATTTATATTATGCACAATTTAAAAGTGTTGCTGTGAAAAGAATATTCAATAACTTGTACCATGGCAACTGCGTAACCCTGGAACAGAAAAGTATTTCTTAAAATTTGAATAATTATTTCTAAACTCTATTAATAAAATATTTAATCAGACACTCGCAACATATTTCAGCTGCAATTAGAGCTACAAATAAAACCACTATTTATCGTTCATGAAACGAATACACCTCCTGTTTTCAAATCAGAAGTTGCTAAAGAGCTTGTTTTTGAAAGGGAATTAAACATTAACATACATTTTAAAAAAGTAAGGATTATTACTAGTTAAACATATTTTAAATTGCGTAGTTTTTTTTAAACTAATAACCTTTAAAACTAATTACGAGGAATATTTTTCATTAAATGGGAATGGATTTTTCTAATGGATTTTGTTGGTAGACATGTAAGCTATTTTTTCCTGCAATTGTCTTTCCGCTTTATGCAAGTTTTCAGCCGGTTTACAAGGTTTTTGCGAACCTCTGCAATAACATTTTCCGCCATTCAGCTCAAGAGCTAAATTTTTATTTTAATTTTTATTTTTAAAAAAATTACATGATTTTATTGGTAAACATGTACACTATTTTTCCACATATTCATCGTTTTGTTGTATGCTTTTTTTTAAACCGCGGACTAAGTTTTTTGAACCCCTTTTCAAAAAAATTCCCAGCCAACTCTTTATTCCAATGAGCTCGTGCGTTGGGTTGGCGGAAAATATAACGTGTATCCAAACAAATCTGAAAGTTTTGAAATAAGAATAAATCAGTCAAAGTTAATGAAAATGCAATAATATTTTTATATTTACATTCAGCAACATATCCGATTTAATAATAGAAAAAATTTTTGAAATACGACCTCTACAACTGAGTAGGCACGTATTAATGCGTTCAAGGAAATTTGAGAAAATTTGCATTAATCCTACGGTAGATGCCGGCACGTGCCGAGATTCAGTCGGCAGGTGCAAATTGGAAGTCCGCAAAAGCTTTAGCCGTCAAAGTAACGGCTAAACGGGCGTGAGCACGTTTACACGTGCCGACTCAGTTATAGAGCTAATAATCTAAAAATTATTTTTTATTATTAAATCGGATATGTTGCTAAATGTAAATATAAAAATTTTATTGCATTTTCATTACACTTTGACTGATTTATTCCTATTTCAAAACTTTCAGACTTGTTTGCACACACGATATTTGTAGAGGTTTTTTAAAACCTCGTAAACCGGCTGAAAACCTGCATAAAACAGAAAACCAAATAAATGAAAAAATAGCTTTCATGTCTACCAACAAATCCCTGTAATTTTTTCATCTTTTTAATTAAAAAACATAATTTTCTTATTGATTATGTAATTATACATACTGTTTGATAATAACGATTAATTACATTATTGAAATTTTTCCAGACTATTTACACAAATAATGCGTGGTCTTATAGTAGTGCATGCATGGTTGATCAACCAAATATGACACTGTGGAATAACTTTCATGAAATTACTAGTAACATATTATGTTACAAGTACTCCATAAAAGTAAATATATTTTTTTTCCATAGAAGTTTTCAAATAGAACGATGCATTTATAAATTTTTTATAATAATCTATTATGTTTGTAAATATTTTGAAAAATATTTATTCTATATTAAATGCAGGGTTGCTTAGACCTGTGTTTATACAATCTGACCTTGACCTATTGCCATTGCATTATACCTCATTTAATGATAGGGGAAAATGTAAACCAAATACCAATATGTTCACAAAGTAATTTTTATTCTAGTTACAAATTTAATCTTTTAGTTAAAGAAGGTAATAATTTCATTTTTGGCTTTTTTAAAAAAATAATACATCTAATATTATTCTGTTGTTACAACAAAACGTGTAAAACAAAATTATGTAAAAAAGTAATGCATGAATTCTGTGATATTAATTATGGTCTAACAAAAAACACATACTTACTGGTATGTATAATTGAAAAATTTGTAAACTAAGCAAGAATTAGAAAAAAAAATTGGTTGTTCCGGTAAAAAGATTATAAAAAAATTTATTTTAAATTTATGTTATTTCAAATTTGTTTAAAAAATGAGTTGTGTAAAAACAGAACCAGGTGTATTAGAAAAGTAAGCAAAAATGAAGAAGTGGTATGGTTTTTTTTTTGCTCTCCTGAAAATTTACATTGTTGGAATTATTACCTTCTTCAACTAAACAATTTATTTTAAAGTAATTAGTGTTAACAAATAATTTTATAGTTTGTAATAAAATTCCACAAGAAAAATTGGATACCATGTGTGACTGTAAACCACCTTGTCTGTCAGTTATTATTTAATTAAATATTTGCATTTATATAAGCAAATGACCAATAAAGAAGCTATTGGACAATGACAATATGCATGTTGACTAATACAAACATTTTGATTAATAGAGATATAGAAGTAGCAGTAGAAACCTTTCAAACAGAATTATTTGAAACAGGCCCACAAACAATACAAGTAATAAATATTTATTTCTTGAGTTTATACACTATCACAATGTAAAGCAAAATAACTGGTGAAAACCTTACCTTTGTTTATACTGTATAAATTCCACTTTTACTCCTCATTCAACACAGTTTAATGTTAAAACCAGTATTTTAAAGTTTATTTTGTCCTCCTTTTATCATGTAAACATGAATTTGGCGGGAATTTGGCAAATTTAGTTCAATAATTCTAAAAGGTGCACTTGAAATAATATTTAAAATATTTTTAATAGATGATGGAAGCTGAGCTAATAGAATTTTATAAGGCAGGTTATCATACCTATGAAGATGCAAGGTAGCTTTTTTAGTAAAACAATAGTAAATTTGCGCAACTCCTTAAATATCTCTTTACCTTTAGTTTTTATAGTGGCTTATTAGGGACAATTACTAAAATAATACCCCTTTTTTATTAACACCAGTAATAAAAAAACTTGAATTTAAAAATATTCCTGTTTTATGAAGAGAGGCACAACTGCTTTAAACAATGAACTACAATTTAAAAACAAATTTTGTTAATTTTTAGCCACTAAAAAAAAATAAGGTAACGTG
Source organism: Polydesmus angustus (assembly GCA_034698085.1). Taxonomy (NCBI): domain Eukaryota; kingdom Metazoa; phylum Arthropoda; class Diplopoda; order Polydesmida; family Polydesmidae; genus Polydesmus; species Polydesmus angustus. The sequence continues at coordinate 5,499 of JAQGAY010002206.1, forward strand.
AAATATTGTTGTAAATTTGCAATGCAAAATCGAGCCACATTCACTTATAAATAAATGTTTACAAATGTTTTATTGGGGCATAAATGCCAAAATAAATGCTCTGATTTCATCATTTTAATTAAATGAACACTAAATGCCATTGAAATCAGATCAGAGCCCTAAATATAAAAGGGCAATAGTAAATTTGTAGAACTTCAGTTAACACGTAGTTGTTGTTAATTTTAGCCATTATTCTGACACCAATAATGAACAACCAAGATTTTATGTTACAAAAACCTTTATTGCAAATGTTGAATATAAACAGCCACGATTAAAAGTATTAGATAATTGTAAATTCTAATTAGCTGGAGGAAGTGATAAGCTCGTTTACAACTTGTGCGGTAACGCATCACATATTAATAAATAATTAATAAAGTCTAAATTTTTAAAAACCTGTTAATTATTGTAGAGTATAACACTCTCCACACTGCTAAATTAAATGTTCTTAAAGCTATTTTAAACTAAATCGGCACTATATTAGTAACTACTGTAAACCTTCAGGTTGGGTTAAGGGCATTTTTTGACATACAAAAATCAATGAGATTATGTTGGAAACAAGTTAACACCTTCTTCATATATTTTCTAGAACAGCAAAATCAGTATACAAATACATTAATAAAACTATTGTTATTTAATGTAGTTTGAAGAAGTTCTCAGCAGCATAGGCGGTGTTTGGGGCTTGTGGATTGGTCTATCATGCAGCATATTACTTTCTATGGGATTAAAAGCTTTATTTAATGCATTTCCATCCATAAGCATGAAATTCTTCAAAACCAATATTTATATATTATACAAAATCATTAAAGGTTTTGGATTGATGGTCATTGGTTTAGCATGCCTGTGGCAGACTTACATTATGATTGAGGAATATTTAAAGTACAAACTTTTAATATGATTGTTGTTTTAAACTCACATAGCAAAATAATTATTTTTTATTTAATTACACATGTCAATTTAATGCTATAATGCTACAATAAATTTACCATTTGATATAAATATGTAATTACATTTGAAATAACACACTTTAATTTATGTCATCGTTGAAGTAAATGATTGACCTGTTTTTTTCAATGCATCTCCAATTTCGCACCAAAAAATTAAATACAATTACTTTAAATGCTTTTAATAAATTTTAATAACATACTTGCACTTATATTTTAAACTTATTACACTTTTTGCAAGCATTGAATCTCGACATGAACTGGCATCTACCATAAGATTTATGCAAATTTTGTTGAGCATATTTACACGTTTTGTCTAACTCAAAAATTGTTTTTTTTTATTATTTTTATTAAATGAATTCATTTTTATTAAAATTTGTTTGATTTATTAATTTAGCCAATGAATACCATTTGTAAAAAAATAATAATTTAGCATTTTTATTTAGGTTTAATGTAATAAATGTGGAGACGATTGAGCCTCATGATTCATTTCCTACAATTTATGTTTGCTCATTTCCAACTGTTTATGTTGATGATGTAGATGATGTAAGATTGGAAGAAAATGTAGTCTTTGCCGAAAAACTAAAGATTTTGAAAATGAAACTGGGGAAAAATAAATTTAATTTAGTATGTAACACAATTTCATTATGAAGTTTTGAAAAATAATTAAAAAAAAAACATTTTAAACTAAGAAAAATTGTTTTAACCCAATCTTTACGACTAAACAATTTTTTTCATTTTCCTACAGTAATTTGTAACTAAAATACTAATTTTATTTAGGAATTTATTTTTTATTTCTTGAACAATTTTACCAGAGAAGAGAAATTGCTTTTAGTTCCCAAAATATCTGACTTTATGCTAAAATGCGAATTCGTTACAGACACCGGCTTAAAATTGCCTTGCATGTAAGAAAATATTTTATCATGTAATTTATTTAAATAAAATTAAATAGTATTGTGTTTAACTTTTAAGTTATGACAGTTATGCAGCTTTAGTAGTAGAGGGAACATATTTTCCTTCTGCTTGTGCAGTTGTAAATCCTCACAAATCAAACCACAGCAGTAAAACTTTTAAATTTACAAGTAAGAAATTTTAATTAATTAAAATAATTCTTATTAAAAGAAATATTAAATAGGTATGACCATGCAAGTGGGTGCTGTTCGCAATAAACGGTGTCTTAATGACATGAAAATTCAAACAAAAATTGGCTTACATCCGTTTGTAGGCTTAGATGATATAGAGATGAGTGAAGACTGTCATAAAAATCGATTTACAGTTGAACCGGGAGATTTAGTGAAAGCCACGTTTACGCAGGTATAATTATTGTAAATCACATAATTATGCAATCACACTATTTTTTGATGATAAAAATAGAAAGAAAGACAGAGACTACCAGCTCCTTATTCATCAAAGTGCATTCCAGAAAACTCTAAATTTTCAAGTTCTAATAAAAATGGATTAAATTTCAACTATTCCTACACTTATAAAGTTATAATTCTTAATGTTTTTTTTTTTAGTTAATTTTATACGTACGTTTTTTGTAATGTAGGATTGTGTTCATTTTTGCATAAGGGAAACGATGTATGACCCAAGCAGAACCGGTATTTGATATTCTATTAAAATAACAAAACAAATGTGGCATTTGCACACTCGAGACCTTAAGACATACAATGCGCGCAATGTAAACAGATGCAAAACTTAGTACCTCTTGTTATTAAATGCAAATACAAAAATTAATATTCTTAATACATTTTTATGTTAAATGTTACTTTTTTTTAAGATATTCATAATCATAATCTTAAAAATGTTATATTTTTAATTCTTAATAGAAAGACAATTAAAAGATTGTACTTGTCGCCAGCCATGCAAGTAAGAAGTTTATACATTATTAAATCAATTGTTTACATTTAATCAAATAATTTATTAGATTATTGGATTATTGCAATTTTTTTTTTCATTTTTAAAATTTTTTTTTTGAATATTATTTTTTTTAAACAGGGAAACAGAATATGAGTTGAAATATACAAAGAAAAATTATTTTAATAAAAAAGTAATTAGACGAAAAAATAAAAACATTTTATCTTAATTTTTTTTAAAAGATAAATTGTGATAGAAAATGCACCTGGATCAATTCCTTAATGGAGAAGACTTTATAGACTATTTGTGGTAATTTAATGGAAAAACTACAGAGTTTATTTTTAAAATTGTTTTAGACTCTAGAGAAAGGCTTTTAATTATGTTTTTACGTTGTTAATAATTAGGAGTGGCGCAGCTGAAATCCACATTCGTAAGGGATCCTACACCAAGAAATTAATTAGAGAAAAACCCGCAAATGACGTAGAAATCATAAATACACTGTATTTTTAATTTGCTTTAAAAGTGGTTTTAATTTTTGCATATTATGTAGCCCTTTAATTTGGTGGGAATGATAGGTGGCATTTCCGGTCTGTGGTTAGGCCAATCTATACTATCCCTCATCATGGAAATTCAACTTATGTTGTTAATGGTTATAGAAAAACTTAAAAAAAGAAATTTAACTAAAAAAATATAGCTGTTTTTCACATAACTTTTAAAATGCATTAAATTCTAAAACATATTAAAACTACAAATTATCTTAAAAATGGACACTGCAATTCTGGAAAAATAAATGTTTTAAGTATTATTCACTATCCAGTCACTATCCTTAACCTATAAACCAAACTGCCTCAAGTTAAAGGAAGAAGGATAATAATATTAATAGTCTAGGTCCTAGGAAGTCATTCATATCTATACATAACAATTGCGAATTAAATAGCATTAATTTATTTTAAAACGGTTTTTTTTAAAAACGAATTGTCTAATCCTAATTTTAATCCTAATTTTTTTTTGCTTCAGATTTGTATAAATTAATAATTTAATAATAGAAATGACAATGAGACGCGCATGGTTAAATCACAATAATAATCAATTTTAAAGAATGTTACATAATATTTAACAATTTATATTATTATAAATGCAAAATAAATAAACATATGTACGGTAAAATTTAATATATGAGGTTAAGAAAATAATAAACTAGTTTTCTACCTCATTTTTGAATATGCTTATTTATTATTATTAAGCACATTTTTTAGGAATGCAGCTGTGGTTCGCATAAGTAGAGGGTTGAACACGAAGAAAGTAATTCTAGAAAAACCAGCTGTGGAAGTATGTAAAATATATTATTGCGCACTTATTACAGGGTGGTCCTAATTTAAAGTCTTGTAATTTATTTATTTTCAGCCTTTCAATTTAGTAGAAATGATTGGTGGCATTTTCGGCCTGTGGATAGGCCAATCTATATTATCTCTCAGTATGGAATTACAGTTGATGACGTCAAAGATTATAGAAAAACTTAAGAAGATATTAAATAAGAAAAAAAAATTAAATAATTAATATTTAACCGTACAATTATGGAATTCGATGTGCCGGTCCTTTTCCACGTCCAAGCTCCTTTTCCACGTCCTGCTCCGCCGGTTGTAGGGCCTCGTTCGGCGTAATCTCCACGGCCTCAGATGGTCTGCTGCTGGTCACTACACAGCCCAATTTAAATTTCAATTAAAAACTTGACAATGTAATAATTATAATTAATACCGGTAATAGTTTTCATACTATGGCAGTGTTTCCCGTTTTTTCTCCAAAACGTATTCCGCAATTTCCGTTCCCATTCCATTCACCATTCGAATGATATTGGTCATGGAAGCCTATAAATTTCGCTGCAATTCTTTCGACATTTTTTTTTCTCGGTAAATCTACTATTAAATATAAACAGAAAATTAAGACATAAAAAATAAAATACGGTATTAATAATTTTAATTTAAAATTTCCTCTATTAAAATTAAATTAAGAATTTAACGATATAATTATATACAATGAAAACATTTTCATTTAAAAATTTCTTATTTAGTTTAATTTCTTTGTTTACCTTTTTTTTTTTTTTTTTTGATTCGGCTTTCGAGTTTAATTAAAAAGTTTAATAATAATAATTCCACTCGCAATCTTGAGTTTAGTAAAAAAATTATTCTTAGAAGTTGGAGAAGATGAAACGCACAATAAACACCTAAAATAAAGCTTTTTATTTTAGAGAAAGTCTTTTACTTATGTTTTTACGTTGTTAATAATAATTAGGAATGGCACAGCTGAAGTCCACATTAGTAAAGGATCCTACACAAAGAAGGTGACTAGAGAAAAACCAGCAAATGACGTAATTACATGTTTTTTTAATTTGTATAAAATAGTTCAAATTATTGCTTTATTTTTAGGCTTTTAATTTGGTGGGAATGTTTGGTGGCATTTCTGGTCTGTGGATAGGACAGTCTATACTATCCCTCATCATTGAAATACAACTGATGATGCCAATAATCATAGAAAAACTTAAAAAAAGTTTTAAAAAAATACAGCTATTTTTTACGTAACTTTTAAAATTAACTAAATTCTAATTTAAACTTTTATTTTAATATATTAAAATTAATTATTTGCATTAATAATTCTTACAAATTATCTTAAAAATGGACACTCTGCAATTCTGGAATTACACACATGTTTTGAGTATTATGGATATTAAATTTTGCCTAGACCAAACTGTTTCGAGTTAAAGAAAGAAGGATAACTAAATATTATTGATGATTTATTATTTTTTTTTGCGAAATTTTGTTGATTATTTTACGAAATTTTGTTGTTTTTTATGCATTTTTTTTTTTTTTTTGATTTTTTGCGAAATTTTTTTGATTGTTTTTTTTTTTTTTTTTGGTTTTTTAA
>JAQGAY010002207.1:0-11250 GCA_034698085.1 Polydesmus angustus
TAAGTCTAAATAAGTGTCCATTTCGTCTATACATTTTCAATGTAAGACATAGACACTCGTTAGTAAAAATTTGACAATACACCTAATACTGTTTTTACACGGGGGATAGGTTCCTGAAAAATACGTGTAAAAAAAAAAAATTCGTGTTAAAAAGTAATGGGGGAATTCGGTGACATTATATAAGGGCTACCAAAAAATACATACAGTATTAACCAATTATGATTAATACATAAATATAGGTATGAAAAATTTGTAAAATTCGCAAAATAAGAAAAAAATATTTTTGAAATTGGTTAAAAACTCGTGTTATTTCAAAATTTCTCGCGTAAAAAAAAGAATAAAAATTTATTTTAAACTCGTGTTACATGTATTTCAAATTTGGGTAAAAAAAAGTTCGTGTAAAAACAGAATTGGGTGTACAGTACAAATAATACGGATATTTGCGTATCCGGGCTACCCCTAACATCAATTAATCCGGATACAGTATACTATACAGTATCTTTATCTATGCAGCTTATTTCTATGACATTGTCTTAAAATGAATGCAGTTGATGCAGTTGAGCGTATTAAATTATAGAAACCAAATGATATACACAAACTCAAGTACCGGATTAACAATACCGGAAGTAGCAGATGTAGCATTATGCGACGGGACCCGGGCTTTTGGGAGCCCGGCGCATTGAAGATCGGATAAGCGATATGTTGTAATGTCCTAGAAAATTATTCGTTATACCGAAAAACTCTGGACAAAAAACTGTTTTTATTCGCTGTATTGACTATAGTTTGAGTACAGTAAGCCGATCTAGTAACCATCATCTCCTATTCAGCAAATTCCGTCTAAGTGTTCACAATCAGAAATTAGAACTGTTCTCGTGTGACGTCACACTGAAATCTCAGCAGCGCGTGGTACAGTAGCGTATCTTACGGTGGCAAAAACTGTCTGCCGGTACACTTAAATTTTCGTGGCCATAAGCAAAATAATCTCGCTCTATTTAGTTAAACGTTTTCATACGATGTTAGAAATCTACGTTGTGTACAGTGGTAGCCAAATAAAAAAAAAAACAAAGATTAAAAAGAAAAAGCAGGCAAATTTATGGTTTTGTTGTTTGCTGCGAGCGTTTTTAAAATGCCTCACGCCAGGCCTGCTCACGCATGCGCACGCTTTTTTTTTATTATAAAAAAAAAAAAAACTCGTTTCAAGTTTTGACCTTGTTCTTACAAAAATCGGGTTTTAACTAAAACCTGTTTGTGGAAATCTTATCTCATTTACTAAAACCTTCTTTAGTGGCGATCAAGACTAAAGCGCTAAATCTAGATTTAAAAACACGCTGGTGTGACTTTTGAGGCACCCCATATGCAGAAGGTAAACAAAAACGGCAAAAACTGTTTACTTTCATCTTTAAATAAATTATTTTATGATTACCGGTGCGCTATTTTTTCTCTCTCCCGACAATCTTCCCGCGTTTTTCTCTGACGTCAGATCCGAATTTCTCGTTTTTCCGGTCAAACTTAATATCGATTACGAAAAAAATCAAAGAGCATCAATCATTGTAGGTTGCGTGAAGAGGGTTTGTTGGCTGAGGGGGTTGGCCACCTTGCATCCCTCCGCCCACCCTCGCTTTCGCCCAAAAACAACACAAAAAATGGCGCGAATTAGCGTCACCTAAAAAAATTCAATTTCACTTGAAACGAGAAATTGGCAAGATAAGCGAGGGAAAAAACCCCTCGCATTCTCTCACCTAAGCCCCGCCCTTTAGGGGCCACCGCGCATGCTCCGTTGCTGATGGAGAATGAAAGGGGGGTGTTGGGGGGAGAGGAAAAACGACGCAATTAGACGCAGCAGAATTGTTTAGTTTTTGCTCCAGGGAAGTAGAAAAAAAAAAAAAAAAAAAAGATGGTAAGAGATTAACTAACTGCAACCCCGATCACGGCCGCCATACTGTTTCGTCGGGTTTAATTTGGATAAGTGGGTTCGAAAACTAAACCAAATAATTAATTCTAGTTTTAAAGTTAAAATAAATAAATAAAAAAAAAAATGTCGAGAAAAAAAAAATCTCGTTCGAATTTCTTAAGGTGCTACATCAATTTCCGCAATGATTTTTTTTTTTCATTTAAAAAAATCGACTTGAGGGAATTCATTGAAATTGGGCGCACAATTAAATTTTTTTGGGGTCCCATTTTCCCGTTATTTTAGCAGCAAATTTATTGTCTTCCTCACAAAAAACAGTCAACTGGTTTTGCTGCTTTTGCACAAATTGCAGCTAGAGCTTCCTGTCAATTTTTCTAATTTCAAAATAAATTGCTTAAAGCTCCGCTTTAAAAAAATTATCAAAAAAAATAGTGAATTTGTGAATGGACCAGATCAGGGATGAGCGAAAAGTGCCCATTGGAATCTACTCAACAAAAAGCTAGGTATAATTTTGAAGGCACCCGTGGATGATTGTAAAAGAAGGCAAACGTCTAGGTTGCCAAATGCGGAGGTTTTTTGTGCGTCAGACTTTCACCTAATACTGTATGTGATTTGAAAGTGGATCTTTAAGAAAAACATTTTGAAATTAGAGAAAATTTTCAAATTGGTATGAAAATGAACTGTCCGGCTTTTTTGAGTGAGGCATATACAGTGCACTCGCTGCCAGAATGATAAAAAAAATATACAGTATTCTAATTTCTGTGAAAATGGATGGTTCGTATAACTATGGCTTGACTTTTAAAGTAAAAAAAAGGAAAATAAAATAGGAAAAAAGTGGCCAAAAATACTGTAAATTTCAAGACAAATAAATTACGGTACGGTATTTTTATTTGCTGAAAACGTTTTTATTGAGAAAACTCAATTAAAACATTTTTTCTCCAGTTTTATCGTCTTTAAAATACATGTAGTACATAAACTAAGTACCGTATTAAAAAAAACTGGGCATTTTTAGGAAAAAATGTTGATTCTCTTGGCAATGGTTAGGTTTTCTTACAATGAGTAATTTTTTAAAATTTCCATTCTTATTATTGAGTAAAAAGAAATGGTTTGAAATTAGGTAAATAGTGAAGCAACATTAATAATATTAAAAACACATTTGAAATTTAGTTAATGGGCAAAACAAAATTCCTGTTCTAAATTGAGTAATAATATCATTTCAAAATGAATTGAACTTGGATAAAATAACTTGTTTAACATCATTCTTATATTAAAAAAAAAACACTTAAACTGAGTAAAAAATTAACTATAAATTGCCTAAAGTTGAGTGAAAAAGCAAACGAAAATTTTTTTAAAAAAATAACAATTAAAATTTAATATAAAACTCGTTCCAAATTGGTTAACCTTGGGATAAAACATTGTTCACAAATAAGCAAAGAAAAAAATCCCGTTGTAAAATAAATAAAAAAAAAATTAATTTTTTTTTATTATTTGAAATTTGTTTCGATTGGTAATTGAAAAAATAAAATGCATAAGATGCATCATGCTTGCAATACAATCGCCATAAATTGGCACAGGACTGCTAAACAAAATAACAAGCTAACAAAATAATAAATGAACAAAATAATTAAAAAGAATAGTTTAAAATTCATTCGTCAAAAATTAAAAAAAAATTGCGTTCTAAATAGAATAAATATTTGACCAAATTTATGAAATCAATTAAAAAAGCTTGTCGAAAATTTGGGTAAAAAACGTTCCAAATTGAGTAAAAACGTTTTTAGATCAGACTGAAAATTATAAATTATTGGCACCAAAAAATCTGACCAAAGAAAATAAATTATTAAAAAGTCGGAACTTAATAAATGAGATGGGTGGAGCCTAGGTGAAGGAGGAGTTTATTTAAACAGGATGCCAGAGGGGAGGGGTTAAAATAATAGGAGGAGCTTATTAATTTGATGAAAAAGATGACCATAAGCAAACTGGAAAGCCTGCAATGTTATTAAATTTAATTAATGTGGGCGGGGGAAACTAATTGGAGGGGAGGAGCCTTAGTGAGAGAGAGGAGGAGCTTAAATGAGCGGGGAGGGGCAGTTGAAATGGCCGCAGGTCGTTGCCAACGTCACCACAGCGCACGACGCGTGTCTGCAGATGATTTATAAGTGGTCAACACCCACTCCATTTGTTTTCTCACCCACCCACTCTCTTAGGGGGAGGAAGGGGGGGGGGGAATCTCTTCATACTTGTACACTAGGGTTAAATAATTCGTCAAGTCCAGCGCTGTTTACTAATTAAAATTAATTAGCAACGGTAATACTGTACCGTATAATTAATTTTCCAATGCTATTAGCGAACTTTCTTCACTCAGGCTAAATATTTTCAGTAAATAACGACTCCCTCATTAGAAGCCATTCGTAAATAACAAAATTTTATTACGTAATTATATGATTTGTAAATGGCGCTAAGCGATCGATTCATCTCGAAAAATTAACATTTTTTTATCAATAAACAAGATAAGTAACTTAGCAAATTTTGAAAAATGAATAAATCAGTCAAATTTTAACGAAAATGCATTATTTTTTTTTATTTTTACATTTATCGACATCTTACATTTAATAATAAACAACAATTTTTGGAATATGACCTCTACAACTGAATCGGCACGTGTAAACGCGTTCACTCTCTCACTTTGACGGCTAAAGCTTTTGCGGACTTCCATTTTGACCTGCCGACTGCATCTCGGTACGTGCCGGCATCTTACTCCCATCTAACATAGGATTAATGCAAATTTTCAAAAATTTCTTTGAGCACATTAATACGTGCCGACTAAGTTATAGAAATCATATTCCAAAAATTGTTTTTTTTATTTATTATTAAATGTGAGATGCCAATATTAAAAAAATAATGCATTTTTATTAAAATTTGACTGACTCATTCATTTTTCAAAATTTGCTAAGTTTCGCGAAGTATATAGTATATTAAGGTGATTCAAAAAGGACATAAGTTTTAAAAAATGAATAAACCAGTCAAATTTTAATGAAAATACAATAATGCTTATATATTTACATACAACAACATCTCCGATTTAATAATAAAATATAATTTTTGAAATATGACCTCCCCAACTGAGTCGGCACGTGTTAACGCGCCGAATGCAAATTTTTATTGAGCGCGTTAACTCGTGCCGATTCAACTGTGGAGATCATAAGCCAAATGCTTTTTTTATTATAAAATCGGAGATGCACCTGAATGTAAACATGCAAATGTTAAACCATTTTCATTAAAAGTTGACTGATTTATTCACTTTTCAAAAATTTGCGTCCTTTTTGCATCACCCCATATTAATTTTTAAAAAAATACCGCAAATAAAATAAAAATAATAACTAATTGGAAGTTGTTTTCTGCTATAAATTAGCATACCTAACGCCAACTCATCATTACTTTTTAAAAAAAACCAACCAACTAATTACTACGAGAGAGAGAGAGAGAGAGAATGAGAGATGAGGGGAAAAAATATCCGCTAGAGCGCGTCCGCATCGACGACAGCTACTTCCTGTAAAGTTCCAACAACGTAATGCACTTGATGGAACTAACTACCCACTCACTCGACTTCCGCGCATGCTCAGTACACTTAACACGCATTTTGAAAGCTGTTACGCCTCCTGGTGGCGATGATGACTTAAACGAAGGGGAAAAAACCGCGGCGGCAAAAAAAATAAATAATAAAATAAATAAAAAAAATAATAATAAAGAAAAAACGTGCAAACGTAGTTATTGAAAGAGGAAGCGACGAGTCTACGCGCGAGGGACGAAGGGAATGGGGATGCTCGTGGGTGGGGGACAAAACCAGGAAACCATTTTCCCGCCAAATATATTCGGATAGCAACTTGATTCCGGCGTATTTAAATTATGCAAATGAGGCGCTCGCTGCATGCAAAAGCGGATTTGCAGGGGAGGGGGTTGGGGATGCGGGTGAAGGCGTAAAAGGTGAAAGAGGGCGCACCATTCATTTCTCCACTTAAGAGCGTTTTACGTCACCCGCACGCAGCATTCTCCCCCCACTTCAAACCCCTAACCATCCCTCCACCAAAATCCATTTCCTGTTATTCGAATGGGCTGCAGAGTCCACTTGGAACCCGCCGGACACGCTGCTCCTGCGCCTGCGTCGACTCCCCTATGCTAATGTGACGTCGCCAACCGCGCATGCGTAAAAGCAATCGCGTGAGAAAAACGCTGGCTGATCGATTAATTTTCTTTCCCCTTACCCACAATGAAATTACTACGGGTAGAAAAAAGTACTATCCACGGTAAGCTACGGAGTTTGCGATCGATGCGTTTGGACGCACGGATCTTCGTCCGAGTGAAAGAAAGTGCGTGGTGTCAGATGCGAGTGGCTTAACGTAAGATTTGATGCAACGGCTGGGTTTACCGAATGTCTCGCGCATGAGCAATATTAATGTTCAACCGCTTGAAGTATTTGCGTAATTCTTATTTACCCTGGAAATTTTTCATTACAAAGTACGGTTACGTCATGAAAATGTCGATCGATACGTAAAATAACGTCGAAAACGCCAAATCTCTATTGCTTTCAGTTAAGTTAAACCGAGTTGTTAACATAAGACTAAAAATTTTAATGGTTTTAAAATAAACGAAAACGTATGCCTAATTAAGCGCATGCGCACTCATTTAAGTTTAATTTTAGAAAGATTATTTTATTAAATCTATTTTGAAGATGTTAATCTCCTTTAGTTAAACCTATTTGGTCACCAATCTGTGTTATTTAATTTAGATTAAGAAATGCACTGTTCCGATAGGCAAATTAGGTCGATCAAGATTGGACAACAAAAACCATGTTTAAAACCATAATTTAAATCACGTTTGCGTTGATTCGTTAAACTATGTGACTAATCTATGCTGTTGCTATCCAAATATTAGTTTTAAATTAACAATACTTGTCCAGTAGGGCGAAATAAAACAGAAATAAATAAATACAATCTCCCAATACGAATTCACAACTAAGAATGAAGAATAGGCTTTTGTGAACGTTATTTGACTAAACGATTATGAACTTTAAATAAAGATTAAGTTCATTAATCTAGATAAATAAATTCGTTTTATTTATTCCAATTTTTTTCACTGATCTCCCTTCGTGTAACTATGTATCTAATCTTAGTAATCTAGCTTAAGACAAAAAATAATGATTTCGATCAAAAAACCTTTACTTGTCGCGACATTAGTGAATTAATCTAGATTAAGAAATACTTCCTAAAGGTGGCAGGTGGCGCCACCTAACTTTAAAACTTAATCAACCGCCGATTTTAACCAGTCGGTCAGCTGTCGATGACGTCGATCGTAGTTAATTAATCTAAAGCTACTTCCGGGTGCGCTCAAACAGCTGTTAATCCATTCACAACGCTCATTAATCGCATTCGCCGCGCTCCATTAATTAATTAATTATTTTTTTGTCTTGATTCGCAACTGCTAATGTATTAGTTAACGACGACGCTAATAATAATTAACTAATTAATCGAATGACGCAATTAACGCCGATCAAATGCCAATTAATTAGCTAAAACTAAATAAAAATAATAAAAAATATAATTATATTGTATTTGTTTAAATAATACAAGCACGTTGAACTTCATACGGTACCTTAAACAAAATTTTCATAACAAACAATTAAATCAGGTTTAAGGTAAAAAAAAATTTAAAGCTGCCCAGTTTTTCCCAGACCCCGCTTTGCATCATCATATTTTCGCTTTTGTATAGGGTCTTCCTTGGATGACGATTATTTTGAAGCATGAATAAATCGTTCAAATTTTAATGAAAATGAATTATATTTTTATTTTTACATTAATAAACACAAGTCATTTAATAATAAATAACAATTTTTAGAATATGACCTCTACAACTGAGTCGGCACGTGTTAATGCGCTCAAGGAAATTTGAGAAAATTTGCATTAATTCTATGGTAGATGCCGGCACGTGCCGAGATGCAGTCGGCAGCTGCAGGCTGGAAGTCCGCAAAAGCTTTAGCCGTCAAAGTGAGCGCCTAAGCACGTCTACACGTGTCGACTCAGTTGTAGAGGTCATATTCCAAAGGACCAAAAATTATTTTTATTATTAAATGAGTGGTGTTAACTATTGTAAATATGTAACTTCACAACCAAAAATAGTGCATTTTATCAAAGTCTTTCATGCACATCTCACATTATAAATAATTTTGATAATTTCTTACTTTTAAACTACAGCCAAGGTGAGTGGAAACAGTAAAATTGTCCGTACTGGAACAAAATAGTATGGCAACGCATGTTCCACATTTACATGGTTTTATTTGAGAAACTGTTTTTCTCTTTTTGCATCACATTTTTTGAAATCGCATTTATGATGAAAACCTTCGAAGATAAAAGCAGACATCTACTGGCCTAGGTTCAGTGTTCCACCCTTACAAATGTCATGTACCCGGTATTTCATTAATAAATTCGTTATTCTAATAACTTCACTAAACTAAAAGTTCGTTATACGTATACAATCATTGCTTACACTGAACTAAAATTGAATCTAAAAAAAATTAATTTCCTCAAAGCATAATGGCATCCTGACCCGTAATAAAAGCCAATACTGTAATTACATTAAAATAAACGTGGAAATTCCTCCAGAAATTTATGAAAAACATGAAAATGGCTAAAAGTACACTTATTTCTACATACACCGTAATGTATTGGAACCCATCAAACTACACCTTCAGAAATTGAGCTAAATCGTGTACATTATTACACTTCCGGTCCCGATGAAAACCCATGAACAAAACTAATTTTGCCCAAAACAAACTAGCTCATAATTCTGAAAAGGCAAAATCGATTTAAAACTTAAAAAAAAAAACTAGTTTTGCCAGTAACACGATTACACTGTACGAACGTAAACAAATTTCAGAATTTTTTAGAGAATTTCGTGATTTAAAATTCTAAAACGAAACTAATAATTAAAATTCCTTCGTTAATTTCGAACGAAAAGAGCAATAATAAAGGAAAAGCAGGCGTGAGATCGGGGGGGATTTTCGTCTTCTGCTTCCGACCTAAACAAAGCTATTAAGAAGAACGAAGACAGATGTCGCGGCGGAAGCAAAACTCTCATCATTCATTTCCACAGGTGCGTCGGCGCCATCTTTATCGCCATTAATAACAAAAATATCTTTCCTAATCACCTCTCCACCCACCCACTCCCCAAACCCTTATAAAAAAAAGTGCTCTCAATTATTTCATCAGGATTCCCCTTTATCGCGCGCATTTATTATTATTTTTTTTCACCCCCTCCCTCCACCACCACCCAGCCATGACGTCACCATCTCCGTTGTTTCCGTTCGTTGGAAGAAGAAGAATCGCGCAATGATGGAGAGTGAAATGAGGGATGAAATACTTCTATTAAAAGAACCCCCAACACCCCCTCAAAACACTTCCCCCACCCCACCTTACACACTTCGTCAGACTAAGTTAGTTAGCGCCGCCGCCGCCGCTGCTGCTGCCGCTCTAATGCTAATGATAATAAAAATACTAATGGCGGCGACGGCGCTCTCTCATGGAACGAACGAGAGAGCGAGAGCCGACATTTCATGCGATAATCACGTCCATTTCTGCTCCCCCCTCGCATCCAGGAAAAGAGGGATCCACGCCCCTCCCACCACCAGCATCAATCATCTCATCCCCACCCGCGTCTAACCTCCCTCACCCGCACATGCGTGCTAGGGGGATCCTATTAATCATCGATCGGACAGAAGTGGGCCGACGACGGGGAGGAGTCAAAGAGAGGGAGAGAGTAGATGAAGATGGAGCAGAGAGAGAATGGAAATGAAAAGAGCGTCTCTCTCTGTAGGAGAAAGAAGAGGCGGGGAGGAAGCTTAAAAGAAAAGAAGATGAAGATGCGATGCGTGGGTGGGAATAAGGAAGATAAAGTTAGAGGGAGGCAAAGGGAGGGCGGGGGAGGAAAAAGTGAAAAGAATGGAAATGGAAAAAGTGGGAGTGAAAGAAAAAGAAAAAAAAAAAAAGTAAAAATTGAGAGGAATAGAAAACGAAAAAATATAAAAAAAAAAAAAAAGAAAAGAAAAATGGAAGCGAGTGGGTGGTGTTGTGTGTGTGGGGGGGGTGGGTGTTGTGGAAATAAACATCGCAGAGGGCTGAGAGGGGAAGTGGGTGTTGCGGGGATGAAAAGGGCAGCGTGTGAGTTAAAATTCCGTTGTAGCGAAAATCGATTGACGCCCGCGATGTACACGAGCACGCACGCACGCTCACATGAGCGTAGAGAGAGAGAATGCGTGGGAGGTGGGGCGGCGGAAGGGGTCGAGGAGGCGGCGGAGGAGGAGGCCACGTCATCGGCGGGGGATGGAGGGAGAGAGGGCGGCGCTGCGAGAGATAAACTCGAAATAGACAGAGCGAGAAAGGGAGCGCTAAATATAAAAATAAAAGCGTAAACACTTAGGGGAGGTTGAGGCGTACGGGGGTGTAAGGGGGAGCGAAACGGGAACACGAGGCGCGTGTGGGTGGAGGGAGAATTAGAACGCGGAGAAAATGAATTGTACCAGACTTTGAACCAAAAAAAAAAAAAAAAAAAAAAAAGTTCGGAATATTTTTCGTTGGAATAATTTCAAAATGGCGTACAATTTTTTTTTGTTTGTCAAAAGATGAGAGGAGGTGGGGATAAAGAAAAAAAAAAAACGACAGGGGAAATTAACGTTTGTAATTAAGTTAATAGTCAAATGTTGTAAGCCATTTCTTCTTTCTTTCGATTTTTTTTCTTATAAAGTATTTTAAGGTAAAAGAAATAATGAAAAAAAAAAAAAAAAAAATAGCTTCAATTTTTTTTTTACCCGGAAGATGAAGAAGAAGAAAAAGTGCGCATGGAAATATTGTGAGTGACAGCGCAGGAAAAAGCGGAAGTAAGAAAAAAAATATTAAATTAAAGTCGAGCGCGTTTAAGCTGCCAACAACAGAAAGAAATGCTATTTCCGGTGACCAAAGCGACAACCTCGAAACTCTAGCGCCATCGGAAGTGCGGCGGAGAAAACTTTTCTCCCTTGTTTACATCTCTACACCGGATTGCTTAATCAAGATTTAAAAGCATAACAATTTTTTTTTTTGTAAATCATCTACTAGAATCCAAACTTAGATGATTTTATGAAAAATTTTAGTTATGCGCATGCGCAATTCATTTATTTGAGCTAATCACGTGGTTTCGCCAAACGAGAATTAAATACAAATTATTACTGTAGATCAGTCTGTAGATGAAACGACTTTACTGTACTTTAAAAGTTTTTGCAACCAACAAAAGCTTTTTTATTAAACGAGATTAATGTT